>JNDT01002242.1:0-212654 GCA_000697055.1 Saksenaea vasiformis B4078 | reverse complement strand
TACCTTGAGCGATGGCAGCATGTGTCGTGGAGAACTTTCAAGACACGTATCAATGGGTACGAAAAGACGCTTCTGAAGGAAGCACATCCCAGCAAAAGGATAAGAAGGGAAAGAAGAAAGCAGAAAAGGCCAGCGAACTTCAGCCAAAGTACAAAACCTGCACTGTACCTGTGACGCAGATCTTTCGCCAAGATCTTTCTAAAGAAGCAAGGGAAAGATTTTCAGCTATAATACTCGAAACTTCGATCGAGTTGACAAATGACATTTCAGAGCTGTCTATGATAGCTTACTTGAGTCTATTGCAGTATTCCCGTAAAGGCTTTCCTTCTGTACGAATCGACACAGGTAGCAGAAAGGAATTTGACATGTCATCTGTATTTCCGAAAGAATTTGTCAAGCGAAACACAAATAGTACCAACAATGTAGTACTACCACTAGATCCTGGACTACAGAACCATCTGACAGTAACGAAAGGCAAGGCCGATGATGCTTACAATTTCCTTTCGCAGAATCATCTGCAATTTCTCCATTCATATTTCATGACGCGCAGCAGGTACCACCTCAACAAGCACCACAGTTGGACGCAATTATGCAAAAGTTTGGGTGAAATCAACATCGCTCCACCGCCACAAAAAAATATCTACAACGGTTGTAACCGCAATCCGAGAATACGCCACTAATGTGAAAAACATGTGGGGAGGAAGCGTCTTTCATAAGACTTTGGAGCACGTGTGCCGGGTACTCCCCCGGATCCATCTTGCGCCCAATCGTGAAGCGAAATGGATGGCATACCGTGCTAAACTGACTGAGGAAAGAAACGCACGCAAAGGTGAGAAGTGTGAAGTACCTGCTACGCCAAGTAAAGAGAGGCGCAAGCGAGAAATACGGAAAGGAATGAAAGAGTTGGCTGCTGGCTTACAAACAAGCCATGAAGGGAAGACGGAAAGGTCACTCGAAAGGATCTATACGTTTGGCACGTTGTTACATACACTTTAAGAGGTATGTATAAAGAAACTACGACGCAGCTACAACTAATGTGATGATTTTATCATCAGGATGCCGCGATTTGCGAAGTTCCTGAACCTGAGAGGAACTCCGAGGGTAGTAGCAAAGTCCACTCGAATGACACGGAAGATATCCAGGTTGGTCATCTCTAGAGGAAAGACACAATTGTAGCTAACTTAAGTTTATCGGGTCTGATAGGTACCTGTCCGTGTTATTGCTCTACTAGATAAAGACTTGACTAATGGCGAAATTGCGAATATCTGTGAGGAATGAGTGGAACCCGCTGAGGAAGAGGGAGAGGAGGAAGAGGAAGAGGAAGAGAAGGCGGTGGAAAAACAAGTTAAAGAACATTCACGCGCAAGGCTCCACGTATTGAAAGCAATTATGAAACAACTTCTACTGTCCTCAGAATTTGAAGGCGATGTGACAGACAAGCATATGCAAGATGCGGCACATACAAAGGACTTGACAGCTATAGAAGTCGAAGTAATTAAGGATCTCGCCAATAAGCTGCGGCCTTATCTGCCGAGAAAGATTGAGGATGGCTTCTTTGATCACTCTTTACTGCAAGCGCCATTCGTATTCATCGGAAATGCTATCTTACGAGCAGCAGGATACGAACATTTCTGTCAAGCAATGGTTCCAACCATATCGCCAGCGTCAATCCATAGCTTGCACTTAGATGAATCATCCATATATGAGATTTTCTGCGGAAAAGGTAGCTTCGAAGTTTGTGAACGAGAAGGCAACCCCATCACGTCGGTTCACGAAGCGCGTATCAAGAAGGAAGTAATGCTATATAGCTTTTTTGACCAAAGCAAAATTGAAGTAGTATGCCGAGCGCATGGATTAGAATTTGTGCATCGACTAACAATCACTACTTCTGGTACAGCGATCCTCGATGGACAAGTAGTCACTACGGGACGGCAGCCAGTCTCTTCCAAGTACGATGAAGGACGAAAGACGAAATGGTCAAAACGTGAAAGAATCGACCACAACTTCTCGAAGGAAGCCATCGAAGAGCGTATTGAAGCAGTCAATGAACGAATCAAACATATGCAAGCAATTATTCGTAGCGAAAATAAGACATTACAAACGAATACTCGCATGGTGCACGAAATGAAGAACGAGTATAATAACTCGCGTTTGGAAGGCCGTTCGCCCAGAAGAGATGAATCTGATCGATTGGCCAGTGCGCGACAGGCGCGGAACGATCAACGGTTGTCGCTGTTAAAAAGCCAAAAAGAGTTAGCAAATCTCAAACAAGACAGATAATTTTTGAATAAGGTGAGTACAAACGCGCAGGAGCAAGTGCAGCAATTATTCATTGGTTCGAAAGATAAAGCCCCAACCAAAAGATCCTGGTCCGCCAAAGGAGCCACCAAAAATGACTATGCCAACCTCGTGGGATAATCCACGCTGCTGTGATTCCGTTGAACGTCTAGATATCAGCAATCTATTGGCAGAAAGTGATGATAAAAGATCATTGACGTTTGCCGGTACCGACTATGGAATCTGCACGATGTCGGTAACCGTACCGCTGACAACAGAGAAATACATATTTCATATGGATCTCTACAACAAGTACAGTGCTCTGGAAGAGTTGGACGATACACAGCATGTGCCTCTGACCGTAGAAGATATGAAAATTCCGCAACCATTTAGGCTGAAGGCCGAAAGATTGCACGAGATAGCTTTCACAAGGAAGCACGCTCGAAATTGTGAGCGAAGAAAAAAGGTCAGTTACAGCGTGACCGATCGTGACACTGATGGTTCTGTTAGCTTAATCGATCTGTTCTAAATATTGAAGAGGATTTGGGAAAATTTCCTTTGGAATCTACCACAGCAGATGACGTTCTTGCTGCACAGAAGGTAAGAGATTGTGCTCCATTTATTAGGAAACTCACTGTACGTTTCCAGAAACGTCGTGATGCACGCAAGCCGTTACGTGATTTCTATCGTTCTCGGAGGGCAAACCACAAAGCGAAAACTCAACAGCTCCGCAACAAACGGGCGTACGCTATACTTGCACCTAAAGAACGACGATTTGTTAAATCCAGCAATCCTACGTCCTCGGAGATCCTGCCCGTATTTTGCATTGGGACCAGTGGCACAGGAGTGGGGTCAACCATAGGTGAGCATCTACGACGAGGTGGTAAGAAGATGCGTGAGCAACATCACCGGCACATACCAGTAGCCATGACCAATGAGTTCAGGTCATCAAAGACATGTATTTTCTGCTACCAACCGACGAAGTCTCCCACGGGACGTCGTCGTATCAAAGGTGAAATGAAGAATGTCACTTGTAATGATGTCCTTCAGTGTTGCAATCGGTTGTGTCCGTCTTTTGCAGCTGGATATACTTGTCGTAATCGAGACGATCAAGCAGCATTATCGATCGCCCTTGCAGGCGCCTCTAACCTCCTGTCCGAAAAACGGGAGACGCTGGAACCATTCCGGCAACGTATGACCACCAGTCACCACAGAACACTGGATCGATCTTATAAGCCGATGATTACCTGCGAAGGTACAGTAGGGACTTTTACACACACGCAGTATAGGTTATCATCAATTGATATCAACGTGTATTAGGTACATCAACGGCCACTATTTTCCAGTAGGATTATAGCGTGTTCTCTTGGGAGCGCCCGAAGGAAACCTCTTTAAACAGAGCCTTAATTCTTTCGAAATGAGTCGCCTGGTCCTTCAGTAGCAACTTCTGATTTAATTGGACATCAGTGGATTGTATTTGAGAATGTGAGACTTGAAATAATAAGGAAAAGTTATGCCAAAAGAGTGTTCAAAGTAGACTGTGTCATCCTGAAGAGTGGAAGATAGGCTAAAAGAAAGATGTAAGGTTGAATGAGGTCAATGAGAGAGTTTTTAAGATGGATGGGAATATCAGCGGTTCTTGCGCTGTAAGTCATTCGTGCTTGTTCGCTGTCAGAACTGATAAATCGTCCTTCCTTGTAAAACTGTGCCATCAACAGATCTTTCTCGACCCATCGTTGATGAACCCATTGCGCAAACGCGTCAGTGTCTTTGGGAATATCTGCCACCTTGTATCGTCGGACGTGGACATGGATTTCCTTTGGATGTTGCTCAAAGAAGAAGATTTTACTAATTGTGTAGACGTCTTCGGGATTCTGGTCTGGCCGCACTCCTGGATAGCCAATGGTCAAATCGTAAAGCCATTCTACGCTATCACCCAACGTCGTGGTACATAACCGGAGACCAGTAGATCGAGGTAACAAAGTGAACCGGTTATCTTGCTAACATAGCAAAACGAATTACCGACCTTTTCCGTCGTGTTCTTGCTTACCATTTTATTTTTCTCTGCATACTCTTTCGATTTCTGTCGCGTACATCCGGAAACCACTGGTGAAAATAAGCAAACATGGTTCCGTTTTTACCCATTGGTTATTTACCTGTGCCTTCAGGAAATAGCACTAACCACAACGGGTTTCCAGATGATTTTGATCGTTCCAGATTGTTCACAATGTTCTCCTTATCCAATGCTAGCTTACGTTTTAAGAATATGAAATCAAAAAATTGCATGCCCTATTAGGTTGCATTAGTTGTTCTCCTGTCTAAAGCATTATTCCTGGTACCCTAAAAAAAAGGATGTGAGTAAATGCAAGTTCTTATGACCCTAAACTAAACAAAAGGACGAAAAGAAGCTTACAATCCATAGATAGGCAACCATTTTAGGCTGTGTTTGAGTATGATCTTTACCGCGCCATGGGCTCTGGCAAGATAGGCAATACACCAGATATAAACCCAATCGGCATAAATCTTAGCTTCTTTTATCAGCATGTAGAGTATCAATTAGATCCATCATATTTTTACCTGATGGTTTGCTGTAACGATTATCCGATCCGGAAAGGATAAACCAGCTATTTCCCCTTTTTCATTACGTATGAACAATTCCTTAATATCTTCTGTTACTTGAACCCCGTCTGGACGAGTAAAAGAAGAACAACTTTCGTCAAATGTTAAAACAAGTTTACTCGGTGCAAAGTATTGAACAAGAGCCACCAAGTTTTGCGACCATAAACGCATCGTATACGCAATGTACTGCAGGTACGCTGATTTTGAAATGGGTAACAGAAACCACGACAAGCACTGCATGAGAACTATGCATGTCGATTGGAAAAATAGTCCACAATTAACGAGTATGATGTTCAACAGAGCTCTTCGTGTCCAAACAAAAGTCATCACGTCTTTTGAAAAAAAAGATAGAATGAAAAGAACCAAGCTGTTACTAAAAAAAAAAAAGGTGCATAGAAAAATGAGTGGGGTAAACGCACGTTCAGCCAATGCCGTAGCTTTCAACTTGGCATGTGACGATATACCTAAAACAAGTCATTTTCGATAGATGACTTTATTCTTCTTTTCTTTCATCTTGAAAAGAGCTATGCTCATGCTGTTATCAATAATCGAAGGCTCGTTTCCTGTGTTCCTTAGATGTAAGTCTATATTTGGCAAGACAAGAGAACTGAGTGCCTTTGATGACCGGTGGGCGATCCCCAAGACATCCGCTTCACGTGCTTTACAATTCCCGCCCATCGGTCAGCATTCAACCCTAAAAAAAAAAGTCCGTTTAATCCAGAAAGTCGTATCTGTTTTAAGCTCACTAAGCAGGACACCGATGATGATCAGAAAAAAAAAGAAAAAAAGGGAAGGTTAGCTTTGCTGTTCTTCTTTCATATAATGATTTTCAAAGTTTGCAGGAAACTGATGATGAGTGGGATCATATGACGAAAATCATATCTATCTATACATTCACTCTCTATGAGATGTGTGAAACACAAAAATCGTTCGATGAAAGGTAGATTGAAAGAAGTATGAATATAGCCACGTGAAATACATGTTTCTCCTTTCTCTTTCCGTTCCCTAATTGTTATGTGAGGAATAGCTGATATCTCCTACAGTAACCATGTTAAACGGTGATATTTGTGTTTCCTTTTTTTTTCTTTCTCTTCCTTTCTTTCTTCGTTTGTTTGTTTTCGGCTCCAATCCGAGTAAGTCAAGCAGTGTTACAAGTTACGCGCGTACAGAAAGCTTCTGTTCAATTTGCTTGATTTGGACGTGAACCAGGTGGGGGAAGTTTCTGTTTCAGTACAACAATGAGAGTAATGGATCGTCTTTTTTACGGTTGGACGAAAATATATGGATAATTGATGACCTGCTCAAGCCCACATCATGCTATTCGATTGATGGTCGCACGCCAAAAATAAAGCAACCTATTTTCTGTAATATGGTATGATTGTTGATGAACTAAACTTAAAACTCTTGTGGCGTTTTACTCTGCTGTATCTTAACAAGCACGCCACTTCGAATTGACTCATTTGCATTATTTCAATAGGCCGTGTGAATTTTGTTACGGTGAAAAAAAAGGGCGCTTTGGTCTCGACCTAAGGGTCCGCGCCAAGTGTGTGTGGGACACAGGCAGCCAACGTGCACGGACCTACAACGCGACATGGACAGAGGCGGAAGTTCAGATGTTCCACTGTTTGAAGCAACGGGAATACAAGAGGGTGGGGGAATCGATCGCGAAAGATAACCAAGTTTACCGGCCCCTCTTATTGTCCGCTGCACCACGTTTCACTCTGAGTTAGAATACGGTTTTTTTTTTTTTTCGTCTGAGAGGTCAGGATGGCCAGTGCCACCTACCGGCAGATGGTAAGAGAAGTTGATAAGTAGACGCTATGGACTATTCCACGTGGTTTTGTTTGTCATGTCAGATAGTGAACTGACGTGCCAGGTACTAGTGAAAAAAGAAGGGACACCAATATAACCTTGAAAGCAAATAGGTCACCTCTTTTTTTCTTATCCGGAAATGAGAATGAACTCAGAACCGAGATCGACGGGTCGTCCCGACCTGGTATATAAAAAGATTGCCATTTATGCTTCCCTCCTTCCCGTTCCCCTCTCCTTCTTTCCTTCCCATCTCAGACCCGATGGCCCACCGTGTCTATTTCACATCCTGTAATCGACCAAAGGTGTTACCATTGACCGAAGAGAATGTGTCGCGAATTGAAGAAGCAGAGCCTCCTATGATGCTCTTGACACGGTATTGCTGCGAATCTCGACCTCCACTCTATACTCGTCGTCATAGACGACGGTCATCTAGCAAAGACTTTGTAATGGAATCCCCTCGACTACTGTCATTTCCATATCATAACGACTCGATGTTCCTTCCCACAGCTGAACAAGTCCGTCTTCCTTCTGCCGGATCTCCTTCAGCCTCGATTGTCAGTTTTTCATCTTATTCGTCCTCTCGGCCTCCGACACCAACGTCCATTGCCTCACGACTAGCCCCACGAAGCATGCGGCAATCCAGCACATCCAGTGAACAGCGTTCCTTTTCTGTGCCGTCATCGACCGCCCAAAAGAAAAAGAGCACGTTAGCCAGGCGATTAAGTAACTTCCGACAACGCGTTTTCCAGAAAGAACACGAAGATGAACAAGAAACCCGCCATCATTGGATTCGTCGGATATGGACAGCATTACACAAAAAAAAGAAAAAGACAAGCGAGATATCTACATGCCATACAGACGTGGTATGGTACAATCAGTATCCTCAACGTGCCAACAACCTGATGGTTGCCTCAATGTAAATATCTCTGGATGAGGCTCCTTTCATTTCTTTTTCTTTATGTGTGATATAACGACAAAAAAAAGGATGATCAATTCCTTCATCCTTTTGTTAAAGCATTCCATTTGCAAAGTATAGAAAGAAAGAATAAAGGTCGACACTATCGTCCATTGTTTCATACAGCAAAATCACGTTTAAAAACGGAAGCATGTACAAGCGCGTCTTTTTAAGTCGCTCTTTTCCTTTTTAATCGTTATTGTGTCAAGTCCCGTCATCCAGTCTCGGATACACAAAAATGGTATGTCCGAGAACTGCACCAAAGCAAAGGACATACAAAGACAGCGTGCCTCTACAACCACAAGTTATTTAAGCTACACTTATCTGTCTTTAACGCGTAAAAAAGGCGATTGTCCTAACAGTATGGTGTTAAAAATAAAAATTTTGTGAGGACATCCGGTATAAGGATGGTTACCACCGAAGCGAAGCTGGGTCAGTTTTTAGAAGAAGTAGTCATCCCACAGCCAAGATGATTCGGGACGGAGGTCTTGCGAACTGAGCGACAGATAAAAGGACATGAGTTATCCTGGATGCGTATTACGCGAAAAACAAATGTTGTGGTTCGGCACCGAAACCAATAAATCAGAAGTATGAACCAATTCTACACCAGTATGATGTGCTTTGGGTTGATGGGTAAAGGCCTGCTTCCCACGCAAAAGGGTACAGCACCCAACGTAAAATTTATTTTCGAACCGACGCTAAACGGTCAGCAATAGTTAAGAGTAATACGAAAAACCTGGTAAATCTACTTTTGGTGAATGATCTTATGCGGTCCGATCGTTTGAATTGCTTTCCTACTCTTGTATACCTATAGACGTCGAATGATTTGCATAATCACCCTAAGACTTCAGATATGCAGAGAAGCCACGCATTGGACCAAGGAAAGCCTAGAAGAAAATGGGCTGAGTCTCTGCGCCCGACGATTAAATTAGTGCTCGTGAAATGTTGACCTGATTTGGCGAACTTGGTACAACCGGAAAGATGGATCGATAAAATCAGCAGAAAAATCATTGGCAAGTTTGAAAGCGTCATCCCATAATGCTTTGTCAAGCAGTATTTTGACGCTTTCCATGAAATAATGCTTCAATAAGAAATTCAGAGTACAGGGTTCCACGTTCTGGATCGGCAGACTGACCTCTACGGATATTGACATTACCAGAGCGTTGAAGGTATTGGTGGCCGTAAGTCCGGTGACTATAGCAGCGGCATGCGTCTCACTCTGTGTTAAATTCTGACAAGCAGAATCGATACGTGAGAGGCTGACAATTGGTTCCTATGATTGACATGTCCTGTGGCTCTTCTGGATGGTTGATATAAACCAGCAGGGAACTACTCTGTGCTCATTAAGTTATAAACAATGCTATAAGAATATTGAAAATGCTTGAAAGGCCTCAGAAAACGATAACTTCGACGATAGCAGAAGAAGGATTAGCATCAATGTAAGTTGACGATGGTATTAATGTTCAGAATCAGGGTATATTTGTTGAACACGCCTTTCATGACTCCCAAAGATGCTATCCGGATGGCTATCGTACTCTCTAGCCTACCTTGCGCTACATGAATGAAATATCAAGCTATTTCGCTAAGACTGATGCACTCATGCCCATCTCAATATCTACTTTGGAAAGAACCTTCCCACTTCCTAAGCGATATATAGGGTATGTGCGCTTTTCAGTCATTCCATTACGTGCGTATCCTGCTACTTAATCTTTTCTACTTTGATTGCAGTGGGTTGAGAACTCTCAGAAGTCGAATTTTTCGAGCATTATATGAGAAGTAATTGTTGTGAGAGCATAAATGACTTTTCGTCAACGAATATAAACGTATGTTGCTTCTTCAGCGTTTCAATCTCATTCTCAAAGTTCTTCAACTTATTGTGGAAAGCCATTTGCACACAACTTCCAAGGCGTAATAGCTGCCGATAGTAACCGTTTATATGCATGTCACATCCGCTGCTCCAGTTCAATAAATGCAAAACACTACAACGAACTTCACACTATGGAAAAGTTCCAGAATAATTAAGCTATACTTTCTTGCAAAGGTTTGAAAGCCATGAGGAGCATTCGGCCAAAAGGTTTCAGGCGATAAAAGTGTCCCTTGTTCATCAAGATGCACCAAAATTTGACTCGAGCTCTTTTTTGAAACACCGTCCAGTCGAACGGTCACGAATGATGACATCTTGAACACGTAACCTGAATTCGAGCGTTAAGGCTTTCTGCCAGAACATCGATCACACACATCACCACTCATTATGCCGCCAAAAGAAGACTGGGAGAAATGTAGGTTACACTCTATGATAAACAGTCGACAGCATGCTCAAATCTGTGGTGTTAGACGACAAGCCAATCGAGGACCCCGATAAAGATGAAAAAATAGTCGGTAGGTTGCTGCAATCCATCGTATACGCAGAACCGATCGCAATCTCACACTATTTTATCTGCTTGTTATAGCTTTGGATGAGGGCGATATTAAATTGCTGAAGACTTATGCAAGTTCGAAATGGAAACCAAACGACAATGTTCTAATGTGCTGTCTGTAACAGGGTCAGGGTCCTTATATGAAGGAACTTAGATTGCTTGAGCAGGATATCAAAGACACACAGAAGCGAGTGAACGAAAAAATTGGTTAGCTGATTTGATACATCATTATTGTTCTAAGACATAAGCGACAGGTGTCAAGGAATCTGACACGGGTCTCGCGGCTCCTAATCTTTGGGATATCCCTGCTGACAAGCAGCGAATGCAAGAAGAACAGCCTTTGCAGGTGATGTTGAAATCAGAGCTTGTTTTGGAGGAGAAAGACAAAGGCTGACTGGTAAATTGTAGGTTGCACGCTGTACCAAGATCATTCAGGGCGACGAATCTGAAGAAGCGAAATACGTTATCAACGTCAAACAAATTGCGAAATTCGTCGTCGAGTTGGTACGACATGTATCACCTACGGATATTGAAGAGGGCATGCGTGTTGGGTAAGCACAGCGTTGTACGTGAGAAAAAAAAAAGCGGGAAGGCTGATGAGAGTCAACAGTGTCGATCGTACAAAATATCAAATCCAAGTGCCACTGCCTCCCAAAATTGATCCTTCTGTCACAATGATGCAGGTCGAAGAGAAACCCGATGTAACATACAGCGACGTGGGTGGCTGCAAAGAACAAATAGAACGATTGCGTGAGGTCGTCGAGTTACCACTACTGCAACCTGAACGTTTTGTCAACCTCGGTATTGATCCACCCAAAGGTGTATTATTGTACGGTCCACCTGGTACAGGAAAAACACTTTGTGCGCGTGCAGTGGCAAACAGAACAGATGCGACATTCATTCGTGTGATCGGATCTGAGCTTGTGCAAAAATACGTTGGTGAAGGTGCACGCATGGTACGTGAGCTTTTCGAAATGGCGAGAACAAAGAAAGCATGCATTATCTTTTTTGACGAAGTGGATGCCATTGGTGGAGCACGATTTGACGATGGTGCCGGTGGAGATAACGAAGTACAACGTACCATGTTGGAACTTATAAACCAGTTGGATGGTTTCGACCCGCGAGGAAATATCAAGGTGCTCATGGCTACAAACCGTCCTGACACACTAGATCCCGCGCTGTTGCGACCAGGTCGATTGGATAGACGAGTAGAATTTGGCCTACCTGATTTAGAGGTACGTCATCTGTTATACTTCCCTATCAAGAGGTTTCTTTTCTAATCAGGTTTGAACAGGGTCGTGCACATATCCTAAAAATTCACGCAAAGAGTATGAGTGTCGAACGAGATATCCGTTACGAACTCATTGCACGTCTGTGTCCAAATGCAACGGGTGCTGAACTAAGAAGTGTTTGTACCGAAGCTGGTATGTTTGCTATTCGTGCAAGAAGAAAGGTGGCAACCGAGAAAGACTTTTTGGAATCGGTAAACAAGGTGATCAAGGGATATCAAAAATTCTCCAGTACTCCCAAGGTTTGTATTTTTTTTTTTTTTGCTATAAGCTCACGGCGCCGATTATTAACCATTCGCTGTATAGTACCTCATGTGGAACTAAATTGTGTGGGAAGGGAAAGAATAAAAGATTATTCAAACGGAAGGAACAACAGCAGAAAAACGTTTATTCCCTATCTAAACTACTGTCACACTTTGTTATGCTTGAATTAGACATTTTCACGTCGTTACATTGATGACAAGTCAGTAATTGTTTAACCGATACAATGGATAGAATAGGAACTTTTGACCAAACCTTCACTGGGACATGATGACAGCTATTCTGGCGTTGTTGATTAGGGGCGAAATCTTTCAAGGGGGAGTTTGAGGACAAATTCGATCGACCGCCCTTTTTGTTTTTGTGCCGCACGGTGCCTCCTTCCTCAAACTCTTCTCTTTTTTACTGTCAGTCCCTTAAAAGGAGGAAGAGTCCGATGAATCCAGAAAACAGGTCGCTAAATATCATTTCTACCTTTAAGGCTACACAGCTACACTTACAAATCAAGATTTCTGCGTGAGAGCGGGGGATCGTCTGCCCAAATCACTATAAACTCCCATCCCACGGAGGCACAGCTTTCTTCTGTTATATCGACGATCTTTCTTTTCCATTACATCTATATTCCCTCCTTTTCTTTTTCTTGCAGAATAGACTCGTGCTACTGAAAATAGATACTTCATACATGAAAAAATAAGATCGGTCTCCTCGATCCCGTGGAGGTACTGTTTATTGAACACTATTTTACGCTACTCTTAATAGATTACGCGCCCATCAAGAGCCAAGTTTGCGCTAAGGAGGAAATCAAACGTACGGTCACTAGTTAATGAATTGGCAACAACATCATACGTTTATTTACATCAATTTGGCCCTCAATGGACGCATAATTTAGTGGAGCAGCACAAAACGGCATTCACGGTTGGTAAATGAAAGATGTTTTGATGTCTTTTTACTTACCCGCGAAGGGCACTTCTGCCATTCGACAGCGGTCCTGCCCCGCACCTTAACAGGTGGGGCGGCGAGATTGTATCGGCACGGCTTATGGCCGGCTTTGTGAGTTTAATGACCAGGAGTCTGAACAATAGACAGAAAGACGTGAGGAATCCCGTATGTATAGTCAATTCCAATACGTACCGGTGATGTAATAGAGAAAACAGAACCAAAGAAAAAAAAAGAATTCATCCGTTGCTTTAAATACGGATTACTTTTGGGTGGAACTTGTCCTTATCGTGAGACATTTTTCTGCTTCCGATGGGATCCTGGGAACCCATCACTGGAGTACCCACAATGCAAGATTCTGGCTATCCAGGTGCGAACTATTCCTTGGATTAACGCAAAACAACTTACTTCCCAGCACAAAGACGCATAATTTTCCAGCGCAAAATTTATTCGACATGCACGTAACGTAACATTTATTTGATGCAAAGGCACACTCAACATCCAGTAAATTTTTAATTTTGATCGATCGCTCCTAATTACATCGCGATGCCTATCCATTCCGGGACTTGACACCCAGAAAGACTGTATTTTGAGAAATGGTGGTGTCAGCTCCTTTCTGCGCTACAGGAAGTTACGATTAGTCGGCAAATCATTATTGATCTTTCCTAGCCGATATTGGATCACGTCCTGAAAATGTCACATGTAATATAAATAGTTGCTATCCTGTAGTGCAATGTTATATGTCATTGTAGATAGCATGGTGTAGCGTATGCCCTTTTGAGCACTGTGGATAACCAGTCGAGGATAGGGACCTCGTACCTTTCAGCGTCTCAATTTTTGCGGTGCACCATAGTCCCACAAACCACCTCCGCTGAGTAGTTGTGGCTTTGTTACAACTATTTCGAAGGCAGCTTCCTCTTTTGTCTATTACCATACATGTTTGCTTTGTTTACTGTGAGCAGACAGCTCGTTTATGGGCCATGCATAAAGAGCAGCATTCGAGCATTTACGTCGTCATCGGTGGCGAATTCAAAACGAGCGCAAATGCGCAAACCAAACATATCGACATTGACAAAACATCTGAAACCTGATGGATTGACAGGCAAACAACGACGTAATATGCTGCGGGAGCAATTAAAGCGGAATCGACCTAAGGGCGAAGGACCTTATGTACCTGTCAAGCGACGATTGGAAGAGATCGAGCCTTCGGCTCCCAAGGTCAAGGAACTCAGCCAGTTTTTATCGAAGCAGACTTTTGACGATCTCAGACTGACACCCAAGGCGGTCGACGCTGGACGATCGATCCTGCCGGAGGATGCTCGGCCGACAGAGATTCAAGCGTTGGCGATACCCAAACTTTTAGACACGAAGAACCAACATGTACTCGTTGCGGCCGAGACGGGATCAGGCAAGACGCTGGCGTACTTGCTGCCGATGATCCATCAGCTGAAAAAGGAGGAAGAAGCGGGAAAGGCGCGACGACGACTGGATCACCCACGTGCCATTGTACTTGTGCCGACACGTGAATTAGTTAGTCAGGTCATCAAAACATCAAAGTCGCTAGCCCATGTTGCCAAGTTTCGTGCATTGGATGTGACGAGTCGGACACCGCGACATGTATTAGTAAAGAGGCTCGCTGATGGGCCTGTTGACGTGCTGGTCACCACGCCAACGACGTTGCGAAGTCTTCTTGAATCAAATACAATCTCTATGGCGGACGGACGCATGGTGGTCATGGACGAGGCCGATTCGCTGTTTGATGCTGGCTGGGGTGAGGACTGCAAAGCCATCCTGCGCAAGTCTGGAAGCAGCAAGGTTGTGATTGTGTCAGCAACGTTGCCACGCTCCGTCTGTACGGTGCTGGACCAGCTGTTTCCGAAATTGGTGAAAATCACGACGCCGTCGCTCCACCGCGCTTTGCCCAACTTGAAGCAATCGTTTGTAGATCTTCAGCGGTTTGCCGGCAACCGACAAATGGCCTTATTAGAAGTACTGAAGAAGAACATCAAGGATGACAAAACGTTTGTGTTCTGCAACACGAAAAAGTCGGTCGAGTTGTTGCACAACTGGTTGCAGTCGAAAGAAATCCCCTGCTTGGCATTGTACAAAGACGCCAGCATGAGTCGTGAAGAGGCGCTGTCCAAGTTCCAGACGGAAGTGGATGTGCTTATCAGCACCGATATCGCGTCACGCGGTATTGATACCACGTTCGTCGACCATGTGGTTCTGTTTGACTTTCCAACATCCGTTGTAGACTATCTCCACCGAGTAGGCCGTACAGCGCGTGCAGGCCGTACAGGGAAAACCACCTCGTTGATCGGACGCAAGGACCGGATGATGGCTGATCGAATTCGCCGAGCCATACGTGAAGGGTCGGTATTAACCTAAAAATAAAACAAAGGACGACTTTAGAACGATACTAGGCTTCTGTGCCCGCTCGAAATTAGTATTTTCTTAAAATGAATATTATGATCTTTCGATTGATGTTTACAACCGATCGACAACTACAATACTTGGACTTGGATCTTTTCCTTAGCGTGAAATAGGAAGTTGTTCCACGTGAAGACTATTGGCCACAGCCTTTTCTTTTCTTCTTCTTTTTTTTTCAAGGAAAAAACAAGTGACATACATGAACCACTGAGATCATAGTGTCAATACCGGCAGTTGCGGGCGATCTCTTTGTGGTTCGTTGCCGGAAGATCAATTTTCTGTGGTTGAGTGCGAAACATGACTTAAAATACATAATAGAAAAAGAAAAGGGCAACGTTCGTAACAGAATGGTGCAGAATTGACGCCGCTTGTTCCGATCAAGAGGATCACGGAGTAAATGTGATTCGCAAATAATAGTAATTAAAGCGGTTTCCAAGATGTCGCTATTAACCGCGTAGAGCGCAGCCGCGGGTGCATATTACATCTTTCTTGTTAATAGAACCTTGTCGCCTCGACGTCGCACATATTTTCCCTGCTCGAGCTGAGGAGTTAAGGAGCTCCAACTATCTCTTGGTTCGGTACAGGATTTGCAACAGATGGGTGCTTTTAGGTTTTGCAAGTCCGATTTTGTCGTAGGGCCGTACTCACGCCATCGGTACAACTATATGGACATGACAGTGCAAGGAATTTTGTGCTGGTGAGATACTCAATGCAATATTTATATTGATTTTTCATTGTGTACCTTGCATGGATATCTTTCTTCTATTATTACATGTGACCTTTGCGTTTTACTTCCTTCTTTTCGTCTTCTTAATAACGCGTACACTTTTCTTGAACCTTGACGCACCATATATCGTTAAAGGAAACAATTTGTTCTGTGATTGGGAATTGGATACATGTTGGTTTATTTCCATGTTCGTGTAAAAGGTATGCTCAAGGCGGAGAAGCTGTGTTTAGGCTACGGTGATCATTTTACGCACCGTGAACTCTTTGACACCAGTGATCTAATCCTGCTTCGTTACACATACCTTCCTGAGTTAAGCAGTTGCTGATGATCACGGGTAAGCAATTGTCAGACTAATCTTTAATGCTGGGTCGCGCGTAACCGGGATGGATGCTTGTTCACGCCACGTAATCCAGCCGGTCGGTGTACCTAATGCAAGTACGCTTAGGAGCCACTTTTCTTACGTAAAATATCAGTTTTACTTGGTTTATTGACGTCCACAGCAAGCGACGCATGGCTATGCTCCCGAGAGGGGCGGTGCATATCATCAGTATGACCTTCTCATCTTTGTAATAAAGTTAATGGCTTGCAGAAAATGTTCAGGCGTGTAAAAAGGGCATGCAAAAGCTGACGTGTTATATGACGATCGCATTTAGCGAGGTTGTGCAACATCTTTTCCGTAAAAGCGACATGTGAATTATCATTTTCCGCAAAGGTTTCTAGGCAACTACGAATTCTATTTTTGTTACACTGCAACATCAGAATTGGCGGAGGAGGACTTTGAATGAGTAAGACAATGGATTGCGGAGATGAGTTTGAGTCAGCTAAATTTGGGTGAATAGCGAGATAGTCCCCCGCAGAGGATCTAGAGCGTCCACGGCCACAAAACGAGGCATGTACTTGTTCGACCGAGCCATGACCGTGTGGCAATGACAAGCCCTGTTTAGTCATAATCGACTCTCCTGGCTGTTTTTTCGCCCCTGCGACGCAATGGCGTTTCCTTGTATCTCTACATGTTGATTCTCGGGGTAGCGGGCATAACGTTAGTCGAATTGGATGATGAAAAATAAAGAGCACTGTGCCCCGCTGCGAGGTGCAGCAATTGAAATTTGAAGCGGGGTGGCTGTAAATGAACAATTTTGATAACTATCCCTTCCTTTATCGATAAACAGATGAGACAACAATAGTGTTACTTTTTGCCACGGGTAAAAACGGCATGATTGGATTCATGGTGCTACCTGAATTGCTTCGATGGTTGACCCTACAGAAGGTTCGGAAGAAAGGAAAATCAACAGTTAAACCAAATAACGATAGCAATGGCTAGTGTGCCACGGGGAGTTTGGTCGATCAATTCTGAGTTTTTCTCTGCCACAACCAAGTCGGCATTTCCTAGGATGGACATCCAAAATATACGCAGTAAGACCAGCTTTGTAAATATAGGACAAGGGATTGACCATGCAAAGAAAAATAATAAAGTTTGCTATTGTTTTACGGAGGGGCCAGCAGAACTTTTTTTTAGTATCACCCTGTCGATGAGAAAGGATTTTCCCTTGGGCACAAGACACGTTACACCCTAAAACCCAGATAGTACAAAATCATCCCACGGCTTTGGTTTCTAGCGTTCGGCTAACAAATGATAAATGGTAAAACACGATCGACGTAGCCATTCGGAGAGTCAGGAGCGAGAAGCGGCCAATTGGTGGTCTTTTTATCCGAAATATGCGTTATATATATGAATCGTATTCCCGTTTAGCATTCCGCCTTGCATCTGGAAACCCAATCATGGGAAATGAAAATGTGGGGAGAAAGGACCAATCCCTCTCGCTTCTAAAACTTATGTGGTACCATACAGATTACGCGCGCGTAGACACATAATAGTAGTAGTAGTAGTAGAAGAGATCAGCCTGTCCAATTAGATACGCAATACATGTAATATCAATGATCCATTCTTTTATATTAATGGAGGCATAATGGATGTGGGTTCATTTTATAAACAACAACAAAGAGATAAAAAGAAAATAACATAACACAAAGAGAAAAGAAAGAAGGGTGTTTGGTGGGCGGGTCCATACGACAAGAAAACTTCTCATAGAAAAAAAAAAAAAAAGGAAGAAAAAGGACATATACAGAAAGAAGAAAAACGAAAATTAAAAAACGCATACAAGAACGAGATTAACAAAAAGAAAATGAATGGATTGGGTTTTGGGGGGACTCGAAGTGAAAGGTTTTCAAAGCATTAAGAAATGAAAAATGTACAGAAAATTAAATACAAGCGTCTTCTTCATCAGCAAGATCAAGACTTGGGAAAGATACGTAGTCGTCTTTAAAGGACCATGTTTGTTTTTCGTCGTGCCAATCGATCGAGCATGTTGAATCAAAAGAAGTGAAGGAGGACGACCGCCGAATGATCGATGGTGATTTGGAATCCTCGTGTCTTGTTTCGATTTTCGTCTTTCGCGTCAAATCCACCAAGAACTGGAACATCGTTGTTATGGATGTTGCTAAGGCAGAATTATCCCTTTGCGATACTTAAAGAGAATGTTGGCTAATAATACAATAGAGAAGAAGGTATAAAATAAAGAAGAAGAAGTTGGGTAAGTTAAGAGAAAGATAACAAACAAAAGAAAAGGCAGTGATCTTTTTGAATGAGATATATTTATAGTTTCTGAAGTGTAAATCCTACTGTCGATCCTTCCATCTGCGTGACAAAATTCATGGCATCTTTAACAGTGATCTTTGATTTCTTCCCTTTTTAAGTCGGCGCTATGGTTTATTTTCATCCAGTGTTTTTAGCAACAACTAAACAACTTAAATTCACGAGCTAGATTGCCTCGCTTTCCAAATGGCCCATGACCCGTAGCATTTTATTTTTAGAATGACACAAGTTCTCGATTGTTCGGCTGATTCTCCCTGATACTCTCTCTCTTAACTCTCTCTTTCTTTCTTTCTCCTACTTTTTAGATGGAACATGTGCTGACAGAAAACACAGAACTTTCGGACTATGAAGGAGGGGTCTGTGCTTCGTTTTCTTTAATAATCCAAGCAAATGATTTCAATAGGGACCACTCGAACTTGTTCCTTAGTCTTCTGTTGACCTTGATTTTCCTCCCTTTCTTCGATTTCAGCGTCCTCTTCCGAATCCAGAAGAATTTCATGCCCATCCAGCATTGGCGTATCATCCTCGTCTAGAAATTCAATCAATGATTCTTTCAACAACGACGGAAACCAATGATCCTCGTCTTCTACATCTGAATCGTCTTCCGATTCTTCTTCCTCATTATCTACATCCTCATCATTGATTTCATAATGTGGCGGTGATTTCAACATTCCCGGCGTCAGAGAGTCTAATGTTCTTCCTGACAAGAGCAATTCTGCTTCGCCATCGTCTAACTCCCGTACAGTGACAGAGGTCATTGAGCTTTCATATCCATCCTCCGTGGTATAGCTTTCGGTGTAATACGACTGGTAGCTCATGGTGGGGACAAACACAAATAGAGTTTCGACGTCATTCGGATAAAAAATAAAACCTAAAAGACAAACAGAGCATGAAACGCTGTGTTTCGGGTGGCTTGCTGGTTGACACCTACTGCCCACCGGGTCGATCGTTGCCCGGACGCAGTTACCCAGGAAATAGAGAGGATCGTGTTCAAGTGAAGCAGTAGAATTATTGTCACGCCACCGTTCTACAATGTGTGTTACATCGTACACACGTGTATATGGATAGCTCAACGACATAACCTACCAGAAGAACCAAATAGCAGGTCTCTAATAATGATGCGATCCAATGGATAAATTCATAAGGATATTGTATACAAGTGTGAAAAATCAGTGACACTACTTGTTTCTTCTTTACATCAATCAAGAACTCCCCTTTCTCGCCGATCATTCAAGATGTCGAGAAGTGAGCAGGAGGCTTTAAGCTCTCGTTTTGTTCCCGGTCACAAGCCATGTATCACAGGACAGAACGGCACATACTCTCACCCTTTATGCCTCGCTCTATGGTGTACACTTTTTATCACCCCACCTACTCACCCCACATTCTGACAGACAAAAAAATTACCTTTATAATGCGCTGTCGATTCTTGTTGTCCTTGGCTTAAGTCTCTCTCTTCTTTCTTCCTTTATCATCTACAATGTTTCGCTTAGCAGCCGTTCGCACTACTACTCGCGTCCTTGGTCGTCGCAATGCTTCTACCAAAGTGTCCCTGCAAAACCTTGAGACGCGCTGGAAGACGCTCTCTACTGCTGAACAGAACACAATTGCAAAGCACCTAGAGGAATTACAAAAGGGAGACTGGAAGGCATTGACAGCCGAGGAGAAGAAGGCAGCTTGTGAGTCCTTTTTTCTTATTGATTTGCTTTTAATAAAACATTTACTGATTTCTTCTAGACTTCCTTGCCTTTGGTCCTCATGGTCCTCGCACACCGAGAACAACCCCTGGTCATCCGTTCCGTGTTTTCCTCGGCGTTTGCGGTACAATGGGTCTTTCCGGAGCGCTCTACCTTGCCATGCGAATGAACGGTAAGCTATTATATATCCTTACTATCCATTCACTAACTCTGTTCTAGGTGAGGAACATCCAAAGACGCTCTCTAAGGAATGGCAAGAGGCGACAAACGAATATCTAAGAAGTCAGAACTCCAACCCTGTACATGGTATCTCTTCCGAAGGTTACAAGGGCAATGGTTACGTTTCATGGAAGCCTCCATACTCCTCCTAAACAGCATTCCCTAGAGGCCTCGTATAAAAAAAATTGTACACATAGCTTTATCTATATTTCTTGTTTTCTAAAAAAAAAAAAAAAAGGCTCTACTTTTTGTTTTAATAAATGATCCACTTATACCCAATCCACGATGTGCTTTAGTCCTGCAAAATCATTATCAAGTTGACGTCCATATCCTTGTTTGTCGTACACATACTAGCAAGTATTGGACTAATGATCCCTGTTCTAGCCCTACACATTACCCTGGTTATGTTTACAAAACTGTGACAACTGGACACCATTTAGGGAGAATCGATAGCACAAAATTCTGAAAATGATTTTCATTGGGCCCGACGTGGATTCGAGATAACGTTCCGAGAACGAGATCCATATAAAGATTGTACCTTATCCAATGGATAGTCTAGTACTTCGCCTGTCATGTGCTCTTACAAACTATCGCCGAAATAGGCGTTCTTTTCTGCCACCCTACATGTACAGGCTTCTCCACCAGTAAAGAAAAGGGACAAGTCGCGAAGGACATTATTGCCACTGCCAACCGTATCAGCGCTTGAATTCAAATCAATCCAGCCTCGCCAAGCAGATTATAAACTCGAGCTTCCAGTACTATTGTCTAACGTGGTGGCCCGGTTGAAAGCTAATCGGTTGGCCTAGAGAGGACCATACAAGAGGATTAATTAATTGGCAAGTCATACCTCAATCTGGGTACAGTTCCCCTTTCAATTCGTAATCTTGGCTTTCCGTTGGACTTGGGCTTATATCGCGCTCCGCTGTTTTCAGCATATCAAGCAGGGACACAGCTCAAGATCTTTGCTTTCCAACGGCAAGCCCATTGGTTAAAACGTGTCGGCGTTTCTGCGCAGGATGGCCTTTCAGAACAGTTATCCTGTCGGAAGGGGTCACTAACGAAACTCGAGGTTTCCTCGGCTGTTTAAGTTGAAAGCTGTTCTCGTATTTGCAGGAACAAGTGAAAAGGAGTGTGATCGACCATAATACCATAAGAAGCATCATGTCTTTTGCTATCCTTGGTGAATCCCGCGGCGACACTTGTACTTTCGCAGGTTGCGCGTGTCAAGAAAAGTCAGCCTTCTCGCTAACGACCGGAAGCTTATTAAACAACTTAGTAAAGGCCTTGCCTCTTTTCTCTCTCCTGGATACTGCTATCCCTGATGCTCGTCAGCCTAGTGTGAAGCTATTTTCGTCATCTCAAACTAGGTTTTTACCTTTTTTGCTCTAGCCCAGAGCAAAGGAAGGTAGGTGTCACACGGAGCCTTTCCTTTCAATTTGCCACAACCCTTGACCCCCATATTCTGTGACAAGCTTAGTCCGGACCGTGCGGAGAAATACAGCATCGTTGAATACTACCACAATTGACGGTTTCTTATTATAGCCCTTTAAATTTGGATAGCATATCGGAAAAAGTTTATTACCTTCCTTATTGAGACCTTCCATAAGTATGAGGAAATTGATTGGCTGCCAATCTGGGTGATACTTCCGTGACAACAGTAAAGGGTTAATACCGCTAATTAACAAATGCGTCTGAAACTGATTATTTACTCTTTTCAGAAAGTGTTCAGGTACTCGTTCGCGACTCTTCCTTATTCCAGCAAAATGAGAGAGGGTAACAGAGAGAGAATTAGAGTCGCGTGCGTTTAACCCCATCCATTATTAGCCCGTGACTAATCATCAGTCTCATTTGTTTCGCGTTTACGATGCTAACTTTATTTGCTTTCGAATCCGATGGTAAGTTTGGGCTGCAGATGAAGCCTGAGATCGACCGAAAATATATTAAGGGAGCCTTAGTGGACAAAGATCCAGAAAGTAGCGTTAGAGATTCAGCCTGAGCCTCATCCTCATCGTGGACAGATATGCGCAAATCATCCGAGTATAGCCATCATAGGATCTGGTATGTATGGCAAATGAGTTCGAATGAATTCGATACTGCTTTGTGAAGCTGCATAAACGACGAATTAAGGTACTTCCAGATACATCCGTGATTGATGCAGCGCCCTCTAATTAAGAGAAGCAGTAGAACGTATCACGGCTTAAGCCCCAGACAGGGTACTTGCATAGTCTTTCTGGGGTCAGGAATCCTCTTCGATCCAATCAGTGCTGATACCGTCAGTTTCACTTCCTTCAATATCAGTGCTACCCACAGGTCTCTACTGCAGCTACTTCCAATATCGTCATATAGCCACGCACGATTCTCTTTTATCTTTTTTTTATTTTTTTTATCATTATTATTTTATCATGGAGATCGGATGTAAAATAAGATGTATGCTGTTTCGAACGTGCGGGTATTCTCCTCCGTTGCTAAAACGTCCCGCTCAGAGACAGGATTGATCGTCGTGTCATCTATGTGAAGCCACTCGCCATTCTGTCGTTTAATATGGCATGTGTAGTGACCTCCGCCAGCAGATGCACCGAGATGATATACAACTACATAACGTGCAGTATGTTTAGAGGTTGGCATCACAGAGCTAGAATATCTTACCTCCAAAGAGTTGGTAAGTAACAGGGTTTGATGGTCTCGTTGAAGGCCCCATCCATTCTATTGAGCGTCGTCAGTTGGTCATCTATTGCTCTTCCTATTTCCTTACCAGGATCAATGGTCAGTTGTGTTTCATACTGAATTTTCTTTCGTAATTTCTGCACACCACCCACATTGTCGAATACAAAGCGTTTCAAGTGGAAAATTAGAACAGGAGGTAATTGATCAAGATACACTTGTTTGGTTGCATCCACACGTAATCCTTTTGGCGATAAGTAATCGTGCATGATCTCGGGTACTGTCATATGCTGAATGGCATCTCGCACCGAATGTACATGATCCGCTTGAATATCCAGAGGCAAGGACTGGTAGGGTTCAAGATTCACAGAATCCTTGGCACCAGGACATCGTAGTACAGATCGCAGTTTGCCACCAAAAATTTTGCTAATGGGCGATTCGTCGAAGTTCGCCTGAACAAATATCAGCGCCCCATCATCTCTCCGAATGTCACCCTACTTACCATTCGCAAACTGCTGGTCTTATTTTTGGGGCCAACTTCCAACCAGCCTTCCTGGTGTCCATTCATCATCGCTGCACGTTTCTCCGTCTGCTCTTTCAAGACTATCCGTAATAACCATAAGCCTTTTGTTCTGTATTTGTCTCTTTTCCTTTACCAGCAACCATTTCCTCATGCAGTCCGTCCAACAAAAAGCACAAAAATTCTTCCGCATCTTCTTGTCGGCCCTAGATAAAAAGCATAAGCATTTCCTTTCTTTTTCTACACATCCATTTTACCTTGAGCGAGTCGAACCGTTTCTGGCCCCGCAAAGCGTCGTAAACGTACTCAGGCACAAACGCTTCACCATATCCTTCATCTGCAGGGATACTGCCAACACTCTGTGCTCGGAACTCGTTGATGAATTCGATCCTGTTGAGTGAATTATTAGACATGCTATGCAGTAAATTTAAATATATGAATACTTACAGAGAATCCAACAAGGGCGTTTTGCTCTTGAATGTGTGCACAACGTGCAAACTAATACCTTTAATAAGGTTATAGAAAGGCGGGCAATGAGACAAAGGTTGAAGAATCTACGAAGGCATCTCAATATAGTGTCCCACTCAGTATTACATACAACTTACCACGTTCATGAAGCACGTATTCACGTTATTGATTAAACCCCTTGGTTGTAACAGAGGTCCTCCATAGGATGGCTCATACTTGTTGATGATTTCTACGATAGTCGTCAATATAATTGAACCGGGTGTTTCTCATTCGTGCTTACCCGCAATACCCGTAAACTTTGGAACGGGAGGCTGGACGGTAGGTTTGTCGGATTGGTTACTGACAATCTGTTGGGCTGTAGGTGAGGTAGTTACTGGTTTGGCTACATTATTTGGCGATTTCAGCAAGGCGGCCCAACTAGAGGGTTTAGGTTTGGGTAAGGATTTTTCAACAGTGGTTGATTCGATCTGCGGTTCCTCTTTCGCTTTTTCTTGTGATATAGTTTCAGGGCGCGTTTCTATAATAGGTTTGTCGACTTGTGTAGTAACGGCAACTTTCGATGGTGCATGTTTCCGACGTTGGATACCAGTAGTGAACGGCGTCTGACAAATCAAAAGCATAAGATAAAGCGATGGTTGTGTTGATGTCTACCTTTTTGGGGGGATTCAAGGACACACCAGCTTGACTAAGAACTAAATTGATTTCCTCTCGACTGATGTCACCAAAAGATATGCTTGGCGACAGGATCTAAGAAATAGAGACATGAGTTCATTTCTATTGCCTAATCATAAGAAAGAGGTACCTTCCCAACAGAGGGCATCGTTTGGTGCGAGGTGATTACAAGTGGAGGAATGGTAAAGAGTTATATATAAGAAAAAAGAAGAAAAGAAAGCAAATGGAACGGGTTGTTTTGTACAGTCTATTAATCACAGGCACTCGATGTCTTTTTTTTGGGGGGCTTTGTTTTGGAAAAAGGGGAAGATATGATACAAAAAAGAAATTAAAAAGAACTTTTAATGTAAGAACTTTGTCTGGGCATAATTTAGAAGATGTTGCAGTGAGGTAATAGATCTGGCCTCTATTTTTGTCTTCTTTGTATGTGAGAGCCGACGAAGTGTTTTTTCTGGTGAGCCCACGCAGACGTCAGCTATTAACTTTCAGCTATTTTTTTTCGTTTGTGCTTTGGCGACTTGCCGAAGATCATTGGTTTATCTATTTCATTCTCCGACTATGTGGCACTGTCCAGTTCGGGGCCATAACCCATTCCCTTCGACATTTCTTCCTTCTTCATATAAAGGTCGCTAGAATGCATTATGGAAATGAGAAACTACTTGGATACCTTGCCGCCAGAGAGCTTAACTACCACATTGAAGACGCTAATGACGACAATTAAAATGTGTTGAAGCGAATGACGAAGAAAATGAGAGAGAGCGTGTTTGGCAGTAACCTATGCGTGACACGCAGAGTATCCACCTACACTCGATTTGGCAAATGCAAACAATACAGTTCCTAAAAAGGCATTACAAATCGACAAGCTAGTGGATTTGATGATCATAGATGCGCTGCATTGTATCTGTTAGGTCTGTTGATGGCATATCGCTTTCGAAATATAGGATTTTGAATAAATATTTGCGTCATCCAAATATTATTTTGCGTCGACACCACATCAATCCTACGGTGAGGAGCAGCGTATCTTTGCGCAGAGAATCAGGCACCTTTACTTCTGAATCAAAGGTGTATTGCGCTGGTCCATTGTAATAGGTTCCCCAACGCACCAATCGGAACGCGTAAAGTGATCGTATTTAAATGGACGCATGAATTCTTTTTTTTTTCTTTGGCTCTGTTCATTTTACATGCCCGGTATGTAATTTTTAATGGAATATGCGTCCAGGATCACTCGTGTCTTTTGATGGATTGTTTAGCCTGTATGACCTCTGTCCCGAACCGTCTCGGCTGTGGTGGCGTCAAATAAATGTTGTCGCACTCAGCATCACTCATCTTGTACAATAGATCGCTGGACGTTGTATCGCTTCAAGTCCTCTGCAGTGCGTTTTCATTGGCCCTGTGCCATTTTCCTCTTCTTCTCCTACGCCCACCCATCACGGTGCGGGGGTGCGGCCTCCATCGAACGGTGGAATTACCCTTCGGGGGTAAGTAAAATAACATCCAAATATTATTCCATTTACTAAACATGAGCAAATTTTTATGCTGTCTATACAAATTTCGCGTCCATCGAGGAACCGCGTTGATGTAAGTAGTGTATGAATTTGTTGCCAACTTATGTATTAACGAACGCATATTTGATTCTTTTCTTAGCGTAAAAGTGGCTCCTCATGGGCGCAAAGTTTATATTGATTAGCGTAAAAATTTGTTCAATAAACAGTATATACGGTTATATCAAATCAGTGTGCGGACTTTCTCGGTGGGATAAGTGATTTACTTCGAACTGCCATAGGCTACCTCATTGTGTTAGGGCACGAAATGGCGAGAGTTGAAAGTTATGTACAACACTAAAAAGACGACTGGTTTAGTCTATCTATATGATAGGTTTCTGCACGCCTTTACACGTGGTGTCTCTATTCATACAGAAATGCTTAACAGGAGATCGCCAACGCATAACCAGAAGGGTATCGAGTCCACCTTCTTAAAGAATCAATATATGATGCGAATTTTCCATAACCAGCATCGCGCACTGCACCCTTTTCAAGATATGAGAATTAGCATTTATCAGTGTGATAAGGCTATTTCGGTGCGTTTGAATGCGTTGGTGGGGTTCCCATAATGAAGTTTAAAAAGGAGACAAGACACAATGGGAAGGTGAAGAAACAAATGGCAGCGTCGCCACAAACAAACCCGTGCCTCTTTTATTTGGATGTGGTTTCAAACTATCACACTCTAGATGAAGGAACAAGTATAAAGCCTTTATGCTGAATGTAGCTAAAATCAGCATAGGATTTCTAGATCGCGGGAGATTGCTGTACGTATTATAGCAAGGGTTAATGACCGCGTCTTCTCTCTATCTCGGCGTCAAAGGCAATGTCACATATTATGTTCCTCATTCCCATTTTGTATGGCGCCAAGATGATATTAAATATTTAGCATAAGTGTCTTGAAAACTGCAGAAACTTCTTTCATGTATATTATATTATCCTATAGCCATAATTTATCTCTTTTTTTTTTTTCTGTCAGCCACTATGAGGAAGGTTGTAATTTTCCAGGAATAATTGTGGAAACGGAGTTAAAAGGCTTACACATATGACGGACGCAATGTGTATGATCGGCAGGGACCTTTCCCCTTAATGAGCCAGTCAATAAACTGTATACTCAGACTTTTGTAGCTTCTCATAGCGGTTGTTGTCGGGGTTCTCTTCTAAAAATAGTCGAACATGATGGTTAATTTGCTAGAAGTTGTCACGATAAGCATCAGGCTCTTTGCATCCAAACTTAGACAGGGAAGTGTAGTTGTTAGCAAGTCTATAACTCCTAATTGTCAAGTGGAATCGCAGGGCTGCTGATCAACGGCCGTCTCTTTTCAGGGTAAATGCATCTTTACTATCTCCGTAAAGGATGGCTGCATTTACCGGAATGTTCAAGGTTTGCATGAAGTTTGCTTGTCCAAAAATATTCCACAATACCATATACCCTTGTTTCTTCTCGAATGTTCGGACAAAATACATGTTGCCCAGAAGTGTTTGTAAAATCAAAAAGTCACAGCCGCCCTAACAGAGTACATACATGGAACGTCGAAGGGCACGGGGAAATTGTGCGTCCGGCGTCCCCCTTGATTTGAGGAAACGATATTTGCATCTACAGGTCCTTAATCCACTAGTTTAAACAAAAATAATAAGGGAAGACAACATGGATATAGCTCATAGCTTTAACTTGAATCAAAGTGTACCTCATTAATGACAGAGCAAAACAGTTAACAAAAAGATTGGTGTTCAGTAATTTATTGGATTTAGTATTATTGATTAGTTATCTTATAATGGTGTAGAATGTTTACTGCTTTAGGATAGAATTTTAAAGGGCTTCTGATCTAGAATGGTTTAAGTAGACACGTAATATGAATATCTACTGTTACTTTAGTTAGATACAGGGTCAAAATTAAAACAGAAAGGAGGGCCAACTGTATGCCCACATAAGAGAAGTGCTGTAACGATAGGATTACGCGAAATAAGCTGCTGTGGCGTTGTACGCACACAAAATGCTTCGCCCGTATGCGCACGGTGGCACAAAATGCGGCGATATGTGAGTGCTAGTAGATGACGGACGGAAAGTATGCAGACATAGATGAAGGCGATACCATTTTTGTTTCTGATAATGCACGCCTCCGTGCTCTTGAACCATACCTTTATCCTTAGTGTTGTGTTTACAGAAATGTCATAATTAACAATCGGAAGGGAAAAAAAAGATGTATAAAAGGCAAGCAACCATTCTCCATGATTATATTTCGGTATACTTTCTTTTATTCACAAATATGCGAATCACTTTTGTTGCTATCTCGGTCGCCGTTTGTCTCTTTGCCACCGCCAGGGCCGCCCCTATTGAAAGTGGTACTTCAAACGATGTAATTACCGATGGTGACTCAAGCAGTCGGATTGTGACGGATGATGTCACTGGAACGAGCAAGAACGAAGACGCCACAACCGACATTGACACTGTTAGAAAGATTAGTGATGGATCTCAGAATGGAGAAACTTCTGAGGCTGCCAAAGTAACTGCTGATACCGACAGTACTGATAAAATTGCCACCTACACTGCAGACCCCGTGGATAATGTCGATGATACGGTCATAGAGCCAGCGGCTGATAATGATAATACAGACGCTACAGAGCCCACGTCTGAGATCGACGATAAAGGCGCCGCAGAACCGATGGCTGATGTTGACAACACAGATAGCACAGAGCCCGCATCTGACGTCGACAATACAGACACCACAGAGCCTGCGTCTGACATTGACAATAAGGACACCGCAGAACCAATGGTTGATACCGACAATAAGGACGCCGCAGAAGCAATGGCTGACACCGACAGTAAGGACTCCACAGAGCCGATGGCTGATATCGACAACAAGGACATTGCAGAACCAGCGGAAAACGTCGACAATACAGATTCTGTAGACTCTGTGGATAACACGGATAGTACGGATAGTGCGAATGATGTGGACAATGTCGATAATGCGGACAATGTGGATAACGTAGACAACGTAGACAACGTAGACAACACAGATAACACAGACAGTACGGATAACGTGGACAACGTGGACAACGTGGACAACGTGGACAGTACGGATAGCGTCGACAGTGCAGGCGCTACAGATTCTGTGGACGATGTTGACAATACGGATCCAGTTGAACCCGTTGATACCGTTAATAAGGACGCTGCCCGTTCGCAAACGGATGGTCTTTAAAACCAAATGAGTTTAGATGAAATCAATTTTACTGTTTTTCCTTGAAAATGCATATAAACTGCAAGAACACCACAGCTTTATGGGTTAACTAGATATCTGATACATGTGCTATCATATGTTCATTTTCAGTTACATCCGCGTAGATTTTGCGGCGCTTTTGCACCCATGAGTTTCTTCTTTTTCTTTTTTCTTTTTTTTTTTTTACAAAGAGTTTTGTATACACAGGTTCAAATGGTCTTTTTGTATTTAGCAAAACTTATATTTGGATTCTTTAGACTACACTTGTCTGTGAGAACTAAAGTTTCCAGCATACCAGGTTTTATCTACGGTATCTGTAACTGTTTCGACATGTTCAATTGCTCATTGCCTAGGCTCATCAACCAATCGTATTATACTTCACACATTCCTAATTTTTCCCTGACGACACATTCTTTCAAATGATGCCATACTACTACGCTGATGTGCATCACATTATGCAATGTACTGGCTTAGCAAGTTTAGGTTATCTATGAGAACATCAAGCAGATAAAAAAAAAATAAGGACCAAGGATCTGGTGCTACCATAGGCAGGAAATTTCCAACTTTGCCCGCATCGCTAGATACTTTGGAAGATGTTACAGACCTTGCTGTGAAACAGTGAAACCTTGAGACACATAAAATAAGTGAAGAAAATTTCCTGTAGTGTTTCTAGCTTGTACGTTTAGAGAAGTCTTCACAACCAGGACTATGGGGTGATGGGGGAATTATCGTCTGGTTCGCCATCCTCACCTCTTTTTCTCTTCTTCTTGCCTTTTTTTGTTATATTGCAACATACCCAGTTCCTGAAATCGCGTACATTTAAATTATTCAATCGAATATACATGTATTACTTACCTTTTCGGTGTGGTATCTTCTGGCTCTGGCGTTGGCTCATCCGTGTTCTGCCTATCAAAGACGACCAATCATATCTCTTTTTTCTTCGGTGTTTCCGGTATGCGCTGACGGGATAAATCGACGATCTGTTACTGTAGCTCAGTGATATTCCTCCAGTATGAACTTGTACGAACTGGTGTCAGAATTGAACGTGCTTGAATCCTTTTACTTGAATCTGTCGCCGAACATATTGCAGCGTAAATCTCCTGTCATCGATGCTCGCGAGTATCCTGAGACTGGTGCTGCAGGCATGAGGAGATATAACGTCTGGCGAGGCTCTGCTGCAGAAATCGAGCAAGGCTGCGTATGACAATATGTGCCTAATTGGTAATGAATACTGCTATATACACGAAAGTCATACAATCTAAACGATGGAAAATAAGTCATGAAAAACGACCGTGTATATGTTGCAAATAATTGATATACTTATCGCGATGTTTATAAGAAGAGAGAGCCTAATAAATAAAATATTGATTCAGGAGTTTCTAAGGTACGCATTATTTTGTTGGAGTCTTTCATCTTGGGTCATGTCTATGCTTTCCAACAGGATACTGAAGAAGTCGTCAATGATTCACCTCAAAGTAAAGGCCCTCTACCTCTAGCAGAGAATGTTGCTTGGCTCGAGACATCTCTACGCTTTGCGATGGCAGGCTGAGAAACTCATCACTGATGCAACGAGCTATCACATCACAATGATAAAGTTGTCCAGGTGTGGACTACTCCTCAGACTAACATAATACAAACTGCTTCCCAGCGCAAAATCTACTTCTTCTTCATTTCGGAACGCCGGTAACCTCAATTCTATTTTTGGTTTTTCTTCCCAATCGACCAGGGCTACCATTGTCTACCGCACTAGACCAATTATAGACAAATTATACAATCGCATCATTGGTATATCGAGACATAGTTGGATGAAACTATTATTCTCACAATTACTGGCTTGCAAAATGTCTCAATGTCAATGTCCGATCATATTTTAGAAACATGTAACGGAAGACTGTAAGAGAAATATGAACTTTATCACAGTCTCGCGCTAACTTCTTCCGATTATTCAATATCTCCTGCTAACTTTCACTCTACGCTCTTGACGTTCAGGAGCGCTAAACCTTATAATCCTCCACATTTGCCTTTGTCAATACAGCATTCAGGAAGAGCATCTAGGATGCAGAGAGAAAGGGAGCGGGAGGAGGGGGAAAAAAATAGGAAGAAGAACAAAAGGAAATCGGAAAAGCCATGTGGAATAAGAGAATGGGAAAAGCGCGGATGTGACACCGACTTTGGAGTACCTCGGTATCTTGCCCTGAATAGCAGGCAAAAGCGCATAAGACAGACCTAATCTCTCCTTTGGCGTCATGACCCCGCCCGTGACTCCGCCAAATCCTCAAGCGGGCGGCTGTGACCTGTGTAATGCAACGTCGTGGTTCTCGCGCATTGTACTGGGGAATGTTAAAGAGCATCGTGACAACTAAGCCCTATCTGAACACAAAGCGTCGTACAAAAATAAGCTTGTGCTGCTGTGTAAAATGGGAAAGTTGCACCGGATTACAGTGGCACATGCTGAAAATCTTACTTCACTAGCACAACACCTAACATAGATCACCATGCAGCGATACACAATGTAAGAGAAAGACGGAAATGCACAATTTCACAAGCATTGAACATCATGACGCCATGATACGGCAGTCTAAGGCCGTCGAGTATCCACATAGTTGTTTAAAACCTCCGAATGGTCAACATATCATGCTCAGGTTGTTTAAAGTGCTTTGATCACAGGGCTTTGTACAACCCTTTAACTCAGACTGCAATCGGGATTAAAGTTCAAATATGTGCCAAGTGTGGTACTGTGCGGAAGATACATAGCATTAATGGACTTATTACCTTGTGCGTAAAGGCAATCAACTCAAGCTTTTTGAAGCAAAAGGTTCTCTGAGATGAAAAAGTGATAATAACCAGTGTAATATACGTAGCGCGCACTGGCAAAAAGACTCTTCAGGACTTTTTGGAAGTTAAGCGGTATGCGCTTACCTGACAATTTCCGCCCATTAACTGCAGGCCATGTTTGATCGCCTTAAGTCTTCCCACTCATTCGAACTGTTATCAATGCAATCGTATAAGATGACTTGAACGTTCATTGTCTTATGCTTTAACAATAGGATGCTATGAGCAGCCGTGTATGCCTGTAAATCAGATACTTACTGTTAACATTTCTACTGAGATTGACATAATTGATCCAGAAAATCGTGGATGCGTAGATACTTATAATATCTTTAGTACCCAAGACTCTTGCATAGTGACAATATGTCGAATCGTGAGATAATGTACACACAGAATTGAATAATTACTTGAAAGTTTCAGTGAGACAGAGGAGAACCGGGTAAGTTTCGTGAATTAGGACGTTGTGATATGCAGTGACCCCTGACATCTCGCCTCATTCTTTTTCAAACTTTTCATAATCTTTTATACATTGAGTTGGCCGTATTTTTGATATCAATCCTCAGTAGTTTCAACTTTTAGTAGATGTCTGATAGTTGCAATTAGAGAAGGACATTGCATCTCTCCTGACGTTCACCAGTGATCCTCGAAAGGCCGAATTCCACACAAACTAAGCAACATACTCAGCCCTGTGACCAGTAGTGAACCACTGAGAGTCTTTGGATTCAGGAACAGACGCCATGCCTAGCTTTTCAGGTAATGGATACAACGGAAACTGGAGAATTTACCCGTTCCGCTGTCTCTGTTCATTACGAACGAGTCACACTGGCCATTTCAAAGTACCTTCAAGTGACGTATGGTCATGTGTAATATGTAGGATATAGTAAGTACAAGTGGTTGTTACATGTCGCCAAGAGCAGCCCTCTGGTATTTTTTTCCGTCACACAGATTTTGATACTGCGGGGACACAAGCTGCGATCTTAAACGTACTACTATTGACCTGCGTGAATGCATCACGCGCGTTTCAGTCCAATATCTTTTTTTTCAGTTTCAGTCTGAAGAGCGGTGCGATATATTTGTAATGTACGCAGCTACAAGGCATATAGTCCAGGTGCATCATGCTATATTGGCAATAGAATAATGAAGTTAAACCGAAATCTCTACAATACTTGTAAATGTATGGAAACATCGACTGACATTTAGATAGCAGATCCCCATAACCCGGAATTGGAGCAAAGTGAGGTTACACACAAACCTTGAGAGACATGCATCCCAGATTTGGCAAAAAATGCAGAATACGATAAATGAATGTCTACTTGCAAATCCTATAAGTAGGCAACGACGGCGCGCGTCTCCTGAATTCTACACTTAGTTCTCGTTTTAAGCCATGCGATTCACTCTTCTGACTCTTACCGCTGCTACCTGCTTTGCCGCCACCTCCTTGGCTGCCCCAGTTAATGAAGATGCCAAGATCGAGATCGAGAACAAATTCCACTTGCCTCCCGGTTGCCGAGTGATGCCTGGCGGTCATGTTATGTGTGAAAGAAGTGTTGAACCTGAAATTAAGTACCACTTGCCTCCTGGCTGCCGAGTGATGCCTGGCGGGCATGTTATGTGCGAACGAAGTGTTGAAACCGAAGACAAATACTATCACATTCCTGATGGATGCCAAGTGATTGGTGGTGGTCGCCTCGTTTGTGAGAGAAGTGTTGAAACCGAAGACAAGTACTATCACATTCCTGATGGGTGCCAAGTGATTGGTGGTGGTCGCCTCGTCTGTGAGAGAAGTGTTGAAGAGGAAAACCAGTAGATACAAATATGAATGATGAGCCTTGCCTGGAGGTCAACGTGGATGCCCAAACGGCTCTATAAATGCCAGAGAAACTTACATAAAATAAAAAAAATAACAAAATATTATCGGTTACTTTCTTCTATCATCAAACTTGTTATTACTATCGATTTCAGCAACTGGGTATTATCAAAGCTGCTAAGTTGCACTACCGCCATTTTGGAGACGAGCGATTATCTCTGTGCGGCTCGAGGTAGAAAGGTACTTTCCTGCAATAATCCATAATTTCACGTCAATTCTTTGGTCCTAATGCATTTTAACCTTTGCCATTCACAATTCCATATTATCACGACTGTATACTTCTGTATTGGTCTAATCCCTCTTGTTTTCAAGGCGTAAACGAGTAACCGTTGTTTCTAGGTACATTGTCGCAGAGATCTAACAACAAAGGACATCGTCTCATACTCTTTAAGCTCATCGACGAGCAATCATTGATAGGATCAAAGAGATACACACATTTGCTAGATTTTGAACATCTTCAAGTCCTAAGTTATACATAGACATGGATTGCTTAACAAAGTCCGATTACCTTGCTGATACCTCGATTTATTTTAATCAATCCACCAACTAGATAGATATCTCTTTGTCTGTCAATCTCTTCTCTTGCCTTCCCGCTCGGAGCCAGCTTCCCACCCAACTTCGCCTTATTGAGGCTGTATCGCTATCTCTAAGTTTGTATGAGCTCGTCTTCTACAAAAACCTTGATAGCCTGTTCTTTGAGGATGACTTGTTCGACTTCATGGGACATAGCAGACTGTGGCAGATGCCTTCGTTCAAGCATAATTACCGTAGTTCGTTCGTTATATGCACAGTAAATGTACGACGTATTAAAGTAGAACGGGTCCACTTGTTGGCGCTACAGCTGCATCGGTCAACAATGTAAGGAAAATAACCATGATACCTGTGTGTAACCTTTATATGAGACCAAGAGTGGTAAATAAAATCACACGAGTGTGATGGTTCCTGCGCGTCTAGGCTTGAAAAACCACCCGTAGGGTGACGGGTATGGTGGGAGTAATAATAGCTCCAGCATTGCTCCTATGCTTTAATCGCCGATCATTAGAGATAAGTGAGGAAAACAACGCCCTACGTAGCAGTTACTGAATCCATATCTAACGCGTTGAACTTGGTGCTATAGATAGTCAGCATAGGCAATTTACTCTGGTTACCTAGGAATGATTATATGCCCAATAATTTCTAGCAACCAAAGGAGCTACTCGTTCCGTAAAAGTATATGGTTGGTGATAGCCAAATAATAAGTTTATTCTTTCTCTTTAAATAAAAGCTCTTAAAAGTTCAAAGAAGCTTTAGCAGATAGTTGCATCTCCAAAAGAATAGTGACATCCATCGACTTTGTAAGCTTTTGTGTTTGGAGGTCTTCCTCTTCAAAGCCTAGTTATTGCAGAGGACGTGGCCATTTGCCATCTTTTCGCATCCAGCGGGATAAGTGTAGATCTTGTCTTCAGGTCTGGTCTTGTCTGCTTCGTCAACCGGAGTAGGTGTGCCAGCACCAAGGGCAGTAGCAGCAAAGAAGGCAGCAACGGTAAAAGCCAATAGAGTAAATCGCATGGTTGTAAACAAGGAATTGGTTGATAGTGAGAAGAATACATGGGAGACCTCTGCCTTCTTATACTCTACGAAATAACAATCGGATTAACTTTTACGTATAGTTTTCTCCAGACTTGGAACAGTATGTCGCCCACGAATGCTATACTTCTTGTAGACACGGTAATATTCGTATAGTGCAATTGTAACCGCTTTGAACACAACGCAATCTTGTGCGTCGTTTTCTTTATGTCTGGTCGTAACGGTTCCGCACTTATCAAGGTTTCATTAGCGCCATTTCTAAAAAAAAAAGAAAAAAAAAGGAATATCAGTTGAAACGCATAGAGCGTGTATAGCACGCTGTTCGCATTTTATTCCTTGACTACCGATTCGGAGAGGAGTTTTGTTTGTGTCGTGATTATCGCGACATTTTCTCGTTCAAAATCACAACTGGGAGCGACTGAAGTAGACACGGAGGGCGAGCAATAGATCAATCCGACAGACATACTGATGTTTTGGATCGTCGATATTCTGCTCCTAATAACCCCAATGTGGTTTCGCTGAAAGTTGAGAGACACGTCTTGGTGGCACGTCAAATACGTTCTGCTGTAACTGCTTTTATCGAAATGTCTGACCAAGTATACCCAAATGCATTTTTTTTTTGGGACACTTCGTCTGCGACAGCAGACCAAAGTAGAAATATACATTACTGATTTTGATCATCGTTGACGGCAACGATCTCCGCGCAGTGACACGACAAAAGTCTATTGAAAATTTTAACTCCGATTACCGCTTGGCTTATGGGATTGCAGGAAATCCTGTGGCCAGAAGCTCTCTGAAACCGAATACTTATGGTACATTCCACCCTTTCAGGTTAGATATTACCGTGTGAAAAAGTATCACGTCTGTCCTCGTGCGTCTTTCGGATGGTAGTGCTGGACGCTAGCGTTTTTTGTGCTCTTTATTTCCCTCATCTGACGTGTTGGTGGCTAGAGTTGAGGGAACAGCGGCAGAGAGATCGCCATCTGGATGTAAAAGATTGTTCAGGTCTAGAAGAAGGGCGTCTAAGAGTGGGCATATTATGATTCGATAGACCTGTATCGTTTATATCCTGCTTGCGTCTTCGGTAGTCTATTCAGAACTTCAGATAAGGGCTAAGCAACTGTGTATTGGACTCCCAGGTATCCATTCTATACACCAACGGATAAAACAGCTGCGCCGAGTGTGAGTCATAGGGATCCAACATGTTTGAATATACACCTTGAGTGCTTCGGCAGGGACTAAGAAAGAGAGCGTCTTTTCCTGGGCATTAAGAGAATGATGGATATTCGCGGTAGAAATGAATCATGGATCGTATGGTTTTAGGCGAGGCGTGTTGAGAAACGGCACAAGATCGGATTTGTTTGCAGTCACCAGCACTGTGAATGGGTTCATGGTCCAGTTGTGGGCGTAGTGCAATGAGAACTTCATCGAAAGTTTGTGGTCCTGTAGAATGTGCTTGATTTGGAGGATAATGATTTGTTCTGATATAGAGGAAATATTTGTCCGATGCTTCATCGACTTTTCTCCTCACCAAGAGTAGAGTATATACATTTGACGCGCGCCCACTGCACCTTATTGCCGCTGGTGCCAGCTAGGAAATATGCAAATTTAATACAAATTAGGCCATTAGTAGTTTCTATTTATCTATAGCTACTTCGTTTCCTTAAGATTGCATTGATAATCAAAACGAAGCAAGGCATATCGGTCTGTGTAACAATTGTCAAACGTGATCAATGAACTATTAGATGTGGTATAGATGAAATCTAAGCATTTGCCTTTGTTATCCAGTAATGTAGTTTGTCTGATGGAGTGTCACCCGGGAGAGAACACAGAAACGCGGGTTTTCGGGAATCGTCTCGTATCCTTTAAGCTCACCGGCGGGGACTAATTGACGAAGTCTAGTAAATCTGCAGTCTTTGCTGGGTTTTGAGCATCTTCAAACCCTGAACTATACATAGAAATGGATCTTTGATGAAGCTCGAGTTCGTGCTGTTATTCCGCTTTATTTTTATCAATCCAACTAGATAGAAATCTCTTTGTCGATCAGTCCCTTCCATTACCTTCCCGATCGGGAACCCACTTCGGGTTGTTGAGGCTATATCGCTACCTCTAATCTTGTATGAACTCACCTTCTACAAAGGCTGTAATATCCTGTTCATTGGGGACGGATTGTCCGACTTCTTGCGATCTAGAAGTAGACTGCAGGGCGCACATCAACTATAATTGTTGTAGCTCGTACGCTATACACACGGTAAATGTACGATGGATTTAAGTATAACGGGTTCAGTTGGTGTACAGTCGTATCAGCCAACAATGGAAATAAAATAAGCAAAACATCGGCGTAACGCTCATATAGATACAGAGTGTCGAATAGAAATCATAGTGTGATGGTTCCGGTGAGTTTAGTCTTGAAAGTTCACTGGTAAAGTCGCAAGTATGAGGTGAGTAAACATGAGCTTTGGCATTTCTCCCGTTTTTCAATCGGCGAGCGCAGGAGGTAAGTGAGGAAAACGCCACACTAAACAGCAGCTATGAAGTCCACACCTGGCTCTTTGAACCCGGCACTATAGATAGTCAAGTGCAAGCAATCTACTCCGCTTATTTTAGGGATAATTTTCTGTGCAACTAGTTGCTTACAAGCAAAGGGAACACTAGTTCAGTGAAAGATATGGTTGACGATAGCCGATAGTCAGCCTATTCTTTATTTCAAAATGAAAACTCTTAAAGTTCAAAGACTTCTTTAGCAGATAATTGCTTTTCAGAAGAGCTGTGATGTTCATCGCTCTTCGAACACTTAGTGGGGGCAAATGACCACGCCTTTGTCCGTTCTAAGGCATCCGGTGGGTGCAGGCTTCATTCCACTGTTAATTTTTCCTTTGGTTTCGACCTTGGAATCTTTGTTAACCGGAGCAGTCAAGGCAGTAGAAGCAAAGCAGACAGCAATGGTGAAGATCAATAGAGTAAATCGCATGGTTGGAAATTAGAAACTGGGACATAGCGAGAAGAATACGGGTAGAGAATTTTACCTTTTAATACTCTATGAGATCACTATGAGAAAAAATTGACCGATAAATTCAGAGAGATGCAGAGAGCTGCATGGGTTACCGATTTCAAGCATTCTTCCCGAAATTATCTGCCAGTGTAAACGGGAAATGCTTAGAAATACGCAGAAATACATAGTCCATCACAATGGCTATTGTTGACAAGTGAATTATATAAGCGAGGTACTTTATTCATTGTCAATCTTGAGAAATTACGCTTTTCCATAAATTGCAGCATTGCGCTGGTCAAAATAACAGAGAACTGCAGAGACATGCGGAAGAAGACCCGAAATATTGATACACACCGGGTAACACTTAAGACATACGAATTAATGTAAATACACATCATAGCAACCAGAGGAAACACTCGTTCAGTAAAAATATATGGTTGATGATGGCCGATAATCAGTTTATTCTTTCTCTTTAAATAAAAGCTCTTAAAAGTTCAAAGAAGCTTTAGCAGATAGTTGCATCTCCAAAAGAATAGTGACATCCATCGACTTTGTAAGCTTTTGTGTTTGGAGGTCTTCCTCTTCAAAGCCTAGTTATTGCAGAGGACGTGGCCATTTGCCATCTTTTCGCATCCAGCGGGATAAGTGTAGATCTTGTCTTCAGGTCTGGTCTTGTCTGCTTCGTCAACCGGAGTAGGTGTGCCAGCACCAAGGGCAGTAGCAGCAAAGAAGGCAGCAACGGTAAAAGCCAATAGAGTAAATCGCATGGTTGTAAACAAGGAATTGGTTGATAGTGAGAAGAATACATGGGAGACCTCTGCCTTCTTATACTCTACGAAATAATAATCGGATTAACGTTTACGTATAGTTTTCTCCAGACTTGGAACAATATATCGGCCACGAATGCTATACTACTTGTAGACACGGTAATATCCGTATAGTGCAATTGTAACCGCTTTGAACACAACGCAATCTTGTGCGTCGTTTTCTTTATGTCTGATCATAACGGTTCCGCATTTATCAAGGTTTTATTAGCGTCATTTCTAAAAAAAAAAAAAGAAGAGGAAGAATATCAGTTGAAATACATAGAGGGTATAGCGCGCTGTTCGCATTTTATTCCTTGTCCACCAGTCCAATGAAGTATCTTATTTGCCCCACGGTTATCGCGACCTTTTCTCGTTCAAAATCAGAACTAGAAGTGACTGAGGTGGACATCAAGGTAAGCAATAGATCGATCTCGAGACATATTGATGTTTTGGATCGTCAATATTCTGCTTCTAATAACGCCAATGTAGTTTCGCTGAAAGACAAGAGGTACGCCTTGGTGGCACGTCGAACGCGTTCTGTTGTCAACTATTGTTATCCAAGCGCCTGGCAAGTTTACCCAAATGCAATTTTTGGGCAATTTCGTTTACGCCACCAGACTAAAAGGAAAAATAAATATTGCCGTTTTTGATCATTATTGACGGCAATCTACGATACATGATTTCCGCGCAGTTACACAAGCGACGTCCATTAAAAACTTCAACTCCGATTGCCACTTGGTTTGCAATATTGTACGTAACTTTGTGGCCAGAAGTACTATGAAACTGAATGCTTATGGTACATTTTACCGTTTCAGATCAGATATTATCGTGTGACTAAGAAACATGTCTGTTCTCGTGCGTACTATGAACGCTTGCACTATTTGCGTTCTTTGTTTTCCTCATTTGACGCGCTAGTAACTAGACTACGGTACTTTAGATAGTGTAATCTGTAGAAATGCAAAGAAAATATGATCCCAATTATTCAAGTAGCAGAAGCCATAATGAAGAAGCATAATATAAACATCAATACGATGTGCGGAGAGAAGAATTCGTCAAAGATCACATTAGGAGTTTATAATGAATGATCAATGGAAATATTTATGGGAAAGTGTGGTCTAATGATCTAATGAGGATACCCACCAGGAAATACGCGGAAGATCGCTTAACGCTAGCTGAATGACATCAATTGTTACCTCTACAGGGAACGTGTAGCCATAAAGCACGTTACTGATCAAGTCTAGACGAAGATCGAGCCGTAACCAAGAGCATTATCAAAAATCTCAATTTATTTGGACCACGCAAGGACACACACTAGCTTCAAAGTAAGGTTTAGCGAGCATATTATTTATAGCATAGTAAAAAAAAAAAAAGCACCTAGTTTCATAGTTAAAAAATTCATCTGTGGATCTAAATGACTATAGACCGCACAGCTCGATGATATACAACTTAAATGACTGTCTTGCAAATGCATTTGCTGTATTTCGCTAGAACGGCCGCCTTTCTTCAAATAAAAGTAATTCAAGAGTCAGGTCTTCGTCAGGTGTTAATGTTTGGCAGCAGAGACCATACTGATCTTGAGGTCTAGGCATATGATAGAGCAGATCCGCTTGATTTGTGGTGCATCAGGTGCCGAAGAACCTGGTGGGTAGATATACTACGTGGGAACTACGAGAATCATGTCTCAACTACCTTATGCAGGCAAATAGCTATAATTAAGGGCGCAAGCTAACCAACAAAGAGAAAAGGCAGAGATTCAACAATTAGAAAGATGGAGCGAGACAGTCGCACTAGATAACCCGGACTCTCTATATCCATCAGCACTTTGTAATTTGACGAGAGTAATGTTTTCCCAGTGGGCGTTGCAGCTAACCTCCGTTCCATCTCCATAATCGGATTAGTATCCCACTGTCTGAACGACCTAAAGACATGTTATCCAACAAATGAGACAAATTTGGAAGCAACAATGACGCAAGGACATGGTGGATATAAGCAGCAAGCCCGATTCGAGCAAACTCTGCTGCTGAAGTCCCGATACAGAGCAGCTTCACAGGTCTCGAATGAGAGACTGGTGAACTGGAAGAAGAAACAGTACTTTTTGCTGCATCGGCTCTTCACTGTGTTAGTATGGCGAGGGATATCTAATCAATAGGCTCCTGCTGCACACTAGAGTCCGCTTGCACCGTTTAACACCTTCCAATAGTATTGCACTTACTTTATTTTTATTCTGTCGTTCACTGTAACCAACACCAGCTACTTTTGCTTTATGGTAGTCCCTCCATCTATCACGTTGACATGGACTGCTTCCACCTCTTCTCCACGACCATCCATCTGCCATTCCCTCACGAAATTATTCGCATTTGCAGTATTAAGTAAAAGGTCAGAGATATGTGCAAAAGAACTGCTAGTCAGCCAGCTTGACTTAACGTGTACACGGACTACAGATTTCCGAAGTTGGAGCGTATGGGCTACTATGGGCTTAAGATGTGAATACGACCACGCTGAAGGTGTACAAGCTAGTCTAAGGAGACTGTAAATAATCTTCATATTGACAAATTTGAACTACGCTCGATATGTTATTAGAGATCCTGCTTGAATTCCTTGCATTCAAAAGACAATATAATAGCAGTCTGTAAACTTTTTTCTCTTCCTGTGTCATGTCTTCTCCCGTAGGCTACAACTATAACTCATTTACTGGATTGGCCCCGCTTGTTTTCGATAATCAGTAGCTTCAACCCTCAGTCGATCTGTGAGGTTCAAAAATACCAGTGGCCCACTGCACAAGACATCCATGCCTGTGACAGAAAATTAAGTGAGATCCTGGAGTACTCACACACCTCCTGCGAAATGGAACACAAGCATTGTCACCAGTAAATCGCTGAGACTTCAATTCTTTAAGGAATAGCTCCAACGATGACATAGAAGTCGTGGATGTCGTGTATTTAATATACAATACCACATTCACACGGCATCAGGATCTCAGTCTATCCTGCCTATTATGCTAAACTCGAAGCGTCCAAGTCTTCTAACGAAAGTATCCATGCATAACGATCACTTAGGACAATTAATCTGTGCTCTTTGGCCATGATTATTATTGTGTAAAATTGACTAGTCATTACACTCGACACCATTTACTAAGAGACATAGTGATAGACAGAGCGAACTGACCTACAATAAACTATCTAGAAAAATTATTTTACTATTGTTACTGATGTTATTTTTCACCCCAAAGCACCACAGCGTACGGCTTTTCTTCCTCAGTTCCAGGAGACAGTGATAAACCGCGTACTCATGGAATTGTTACCCTCAATAAGGAACTGACAAAAGCTGGCTGTGGCAAGAGTATCTTATATCCTCGCAAGCAACGTCAGTATCGCAGAAACGATTGCACACTCATTTAATGTTTCTGTTGTATATGACACTCTGAAAGACAACACATAGCCGAGGAGTGTCAAGTACTTAAATGCATCAATGATGCCTGGAGTATGACAACAGCTGTCATAGTTTACAGCATTGTCAAAGACTATTCTTCTTGTTGGATCACACCATTCTCGTGACCACAATTATTCGTATATAACGTTTTATTGTACGTATTCGTAAAGAGGCATCGAACATATATTTGAGATCCACAGATATCTGTTTCCATTTTCGAATCTCAGTTTTTTTGTCAAATAAATTTCTGAAGGCGAGGGAAGATCGCTACCATTATGTTTCGGTGATGGTTGTACGAGTGAAAACTAAGTTTATTTGCGTCATAGAGATGTACTGCCCGACTTCCGCCATTGACTTTTCTCGAGTGTCATATCGCAATTGGTCAACCTGCTCGCCGACTTGCGCAAGCTGCTTCAAAGCGATCTGTCTGCTCAAATCGTTCTATTCACATTTCTTCTACAGGATTCCAAAACGGCACTATCCGGCCCGCAGATGTCCTAACCAATCGGTAAAAAATTAAGTTTCTGTGTCCAAAAAAAAGGTAATCTCATAAGTCTCACTGCCATTTCAATCTATTCACTGCAGAAGAATTGAAGATCGTCTAATTTTTTAATCCCAGATCTCAGCAAAATGCCCCCGTTTCCGAGTTAATCACCATAGTGCTTGAATTAAAGAAATGGGAAGCTATTGGTTGTCCTGTCTAACGTGCCAAGACGTCAGATGAGAATACAAATTGCGCAAGCGTTTAGGGTTGGGGTTCCAAACATCCATGGGTACGGTCGTGCCGAATGTTCACACGGTGATGGCTAACCTGAAAGAGGGAGCGATGTAGCGTAAACACTTGATCTCAGAATACGGTGATCCAAATTGAAAGTTTCTAATGACTGTCAATTGTGTCACCACGCGGAAAGTAGGAAACGTAGATTAACAACTTACTACGACAAAAAAGGAAATATGTATTTTCTCTTCGGTCTAGTGGCGCCCAAGGAAGTAACCTGGAGACGCATTTAGCTAGTCTTTGTTAGACATTTCGATAAAAGTCGTTACAACAATGTGTGTTTGACGTGTCACTAATGTATGTCCACCGGACTTTTCGGTGACACTATGCTTAGCAGACCACAAGCTCAATAAACTCCCAAAGCACTGTCGATTTAGATGGATGCGTCACACGTCTTTCAGTTTAAATTCGTTTCGGCCTTGAACCATAAAAACAAAAGCGATGATCGAAGAGCGTGCATGCATTGACAAGTTATGCACTTTGTTGTATTCTGCTAACCAAATAGTGAAAGTTAGAAGGTATCGACGAACAGATGACAGCTAGTTCAGCAAACGAAATTTCAAATGGAATGGCCCTCCCGAAATTTACAACCAGAATAAATAGCCATAAAGAGGAGGACACACAAGAATATGGGCGTGTATCTCCAAGTCAGTTATTGTAGCACTGTACGGATATCACCGAGTCTGCAAGAAGTACAGAACCTCTGGGGCATCCTATCCTCCCAAATTTGGAAAAAATTGCACGTAAAAGTTAACTTGAGCGTTTACTTCACAACATATAAAAAGGATGAGGGCTGTTCCCATATCTTCCTTGCTACATTCATTCACAAACATGCGATTTACTCTTTTGACTCTTACCGTTGCTTCTTGCTTTGCTGCTACTGCATTGGCTGCTCCAGCTACCGAGAACAAAGGCCACATCTGTGTTCCGAACCCTCCTCATCCTCCTATCTGCTATGATAGAGTTGGAGGCCAAATCAAAACACGACCTCCTCCTTCATGCGTTTCCAACCTTGGTCATCCTCCTATCTGCTATGATATTGTTGCAAACCAGATCAAAGAGCGCCCTCCTCCACGCTGCGTTCCCGTTCCTCAACATCCTCCTATCTGCTATGATAGCGTTGATGCCGGTGCGGAGTACTTCCACGTTCCTGATGGTTGTCAAGTGATCGGTGGCGGTCACATTACTTGCAACAAGATCGTTAAGAACGACAAGACTGGAGCTCAAAACAAGATCGCTCTTCCCGCCGGATGTCAGCACATCGAAGCAGGCCATGTCTACTGCAGTAGCGAAGCTTCCGAGGAGGACAAGCTCCAAATCCAAAAGAAGTACAATGGTGACGGTTGCCGCGGTTTCGCTGGAGGTGCTATAATTTGTTAAGAGAGACTCTGCGAGTTGTAATTTAAATAAACTATTGGATACCATCAATCTTTCTGATACACAATGAATGCTTTATGACATACTAACCATTGGTGGGCACATGGCCCTTGTTCAACAAAGGAAAGATTGGACAGATCCGTCTCACGCTGGCGTTTTATCATATCTTTTTGACGCTTTAAACAGAAGCAGATCTGCGCGGACTTAAACTTTGGCCGGGCAATCTCAATATGGATGGAAACGCGCTCTGATTGGAGATCTCGCCTTCACAAAAGTAAAGTGTGAATTCAAGGATACACTTCGATTCTGTAGTTGGATGGTACTGTCCTGGATAGGCAGCATGTGAAACCTTCAATGACTTTGGGAACTCTTCTGTAAAAGGTCCAGTACATGTTGACCTTTGGTCTTCTGTACCTTTTGATTATACTATCTTTGCTTATATCTTCGGTATGCACTGTTGCAGTACGTAGTTCATTCATACGAACTGGTTGACTAATAGATCAAGTTGGTTGAGATGAGCTTTCATCCTGCAGCCCTCCGACCCTTCTCTTAGTTTCATTTTACAAGTGACTTTATGCGTATGGGAAATCAAGTTTCCCGTAAGCTCATACTTCTTCTCATAGATGATGCATTAACAACGAGTATTTTATATTCTCTCAATGCAACTTGTTTCCCTTGATGGACACAGTACTTATTTAGAATAGTAAATCTGTCTCGCGTAGGACAGCACTATCTCCTACATATCTCTCCGACATCAGCAATGCCATGCATGCTAGGTTTTGCACTTGACTGTATGCTTTTAGGAGATAACTTTGTACTAATGAACAGTATCATTTTTGCACTGGCTGGAAATGAGAAATGATAAGCAGAAAACAGTGGCAGAAGATCTATAGATGTGTATGATGCCTTCCACCGTGGCTCAAGAGAAGAAATGTGATTGGTTGAAATAGGTTGTAGCACTGCTGATCACATGCACGGGCGTACTTTTTCCTTTTTTTTTTTTCATAAAGCGAAGGGGGGAAACAGTTGAGCCATAGTGACTAAGACATGGATTGACCAATCCAGAGGCACTTGTCGCAAAATCCTCTCTTTGCCCTCTCTGTCTCTTCTTTCCTTTCATATCTCTCTTTTTTGTTACCCCGGCTATGGAAGAAGAAGTAGACGCAAAACTCCAGCTTGTTGAAAGACAATTACTTTGGAAAATTGATCTGAGGTAAAACAATAATAAAATATTTTTGTACTGACACAAATCAAATAACTTTTTTAGGCTAATACCATGGCTTGCACTGTTATATTTGATGCTCAGTCTTGACCGTAACAATATCGGCAATGCTCGACTGGGTTCACTTGAAGCAGACCTGCATATGGTTGGTAATCAGTATTTTACAGCAGTAACCATTTTCTTTGCTGGTAATGATATTTACTTTGAATTGAAACATCTGACTTCAATGTAACAGGTTATGTTATTTTCCATATTCCATCTAATCTGATGGTGAAACGGTTCGTACTTTTAGCTGACAAGCAGCGAAAAACCTAATATTTCGGGACGGTTTTTTCGTGCAGGATGAAACCATCACGTTGGATTTCTGGTACCATGGTACTTTGGGGAATTTCATCCCTCTGGTAAAAAAAAAAAAAAAGGAGAAAAAAACGGTGGATAGGTGGTTGAATGACGATATTTTCAGTCAGGCCTTCACTCGTAATGCGGCGGGACTGATCGCATGTCGATTTTGGTTGGGCGCGTTTGAGACAGGTGTAGGACCTTCAACACCGTTGTTTCTTTCTTTCTGGTACCAACGCGATGAATTGGCATTACGCGTATGTCAGAACCTAAAAAAAAAAATTCGTTGTCTAATTGTGACAAAAAGGTTGCCATCTATTTTGGGGCATCTACTATTGCTGGTGCGTTTTCCGGTGCAATTGCCTATGGTGTTCTTGGGACACTTAACGGTGCTCATGGAGTAGCCGGTTGGAGGTAAAGTAATCACGATGTAGAATATAGCATAAAATAAACAATATGTGTGTGTGCATAGATGGCTATTTTTTATCGAGGCAATACCTACAATCGTTTTTGGGCTGCTGAGTTTTTATATATTACCAAATACGCAAGTATCTGTATCAGGGACGAAAAGATCCTAGCTGATCGTCTTTATTTTTTAGACCAGAAACGACAAAAGGTTGGCTAACGGAGGAAGAGCAACAGGTCGCGATTCACCGAACACGACAGAGCGGGAACACTGATAGCAAAGCGTTTGATAAGAAACAATTTTTGGCTGCTCTACTGGATTATAAGAACTGGCTTGCTGGTAACTTAAATAACAAGAGGGAGACCACCACCCACCGTGTTATTTGGCTGTAGTTGTAATCTACGTCGGACTGAATATTGCTTTGGCAAGCTATGCTGTGTTTTTACCGACGATTATCCGTGACATGGGGTTTAGCGCTCTCCGTGCCCAGCTTTTATCGATCCCGCCTTACGTTGCCGCTGCTATTCTTGTTTTTGTAAGTAAAAAAAAGATTGACTAAAAAATAATACTGATGGATGATGTAGTTTGTGTCCTGGCATTCCGATAAAACCCTTCAAAGGGGTTATTACATCATGGCTGTATGCGGTCTAGGCGCACTGGGTTATATTTTTTTGCTTGCAACCTTAGACGTTGGTCTGCGTTATACTGGGGCTGTGCTGTGTGCTTGTGGGATCTATCCCATTATTCCGCTGGTAAAAAAAAAAAAAAAAAAAGAAAAGAAAAGAAAAGAGGAAAAGTCATGGGTGCGTTGTATTGATTTGATTACAAAAAGACCATATCGTGGGTATCTAATAACCAACTTGGACACACCAAACGTGCTGTCGCCATCGCGATGGTGAGCATGATTGCACAGGTAGATAAGAAAAGGATGAAACAAGGGAAAACATTGACAAACTTTATGTCAATTAGTGTTTTAGCATGCTAGGCACTCAGGTACAGAAGTAGAAAACATGACTAGAGCCGGACAAACCTGACAGAATATGTAGGTGTACAGAACGGAGGATGCTCCACGCTACATCAGGGGCCATATTGTATGCCTGGTGTTTATTTCCCTAGCGGGCTCTTCGGCAGCCTTGTTACGGTATTTGTTGAAACGCGAGAATGATCGACGTGATCGAGAGTTTGGAGTACCTCAAACAACGGATCTTTCTACTTTAGAGGACATTGAAAAACTTCAAGATAAGCATCCGTGGTTTCGGTATGCTCTATGATCTTTTGTACCTCGAGGATCATTTCCTTATTTTGATCGTTGTGATCACTTCCATGACGACATGCCCATCCTTTATAAAACAAAAAAAACCTCTTTAAACAAGCAATATCATTATATCTATGCAACTTATTGAGAAATCGCTATCAAATCATTTTAAATAAAACCAGTGTTGTCCACACAAATACAAATGAAAGAGTAAGAAGAATGACTGTCTTGGCAAACTCAGTCTATCAGGTTTTCTTGCTACAACCTGATGTCCTCCTTTTAGTATCAACTCCAAAAAGGCTGATTAAAGCGAGTTGAAACCCTTACCTTCCCCGGATAACATGATCCAAAAGGTGTCTTGAAGAAGAACTAAGTGGGTAGGGAAGAAGGATTTCCAATTTGGCCGATGGACATTCAATTCTTTTTCTGATTGACAGATATCGGGCATGATATATATATGTATATATATGTATATATATATATATAAAAAGGGAGAGGAATAGAGTTGTATTTTGGTATGGATATAAAAGGTGTGCGTATAGAAAAAGAAGCGTATGAAAATGAACAAGCCAAAATACAAAACAAAACAAAGAAAAAAACCATTTTTGCGTGAAACAAAGGGAAAAAAAAGAAAAAAGAAAAAACAAGAGTGGATGTTTATAGGGAAGTCTGTAGGCGTCGGGTTTCATTATACTTTTTTTGTGTTGTGATTTGCATGAAGAAGGGGGGAGAGATCGAAGGAATGGTCGAATTCAAGTGGTGTCAAAGTCATGAAGTTCGATGGCTGTTTGCAGGAATTCTCGATCCGATTCCGCACGTCTTTGTAAGACAACGACTGCTCTGGTTGGATTTAACTGAAGTTTCCACACGGTGCGTCCGGGTTGAGTGAAGGTGCGTATAAGTGTACCTGTTTGGATATCCCATAGTTTTACACTTCCATCACTGCCTCCAGTTAAAATACGTCTGTCGTCTACTTGTAAACATGTCACAGAGTTATCGTGCGCTGATATGCGATGTTTGCATTCGAAAGTATTCAGGTCCCAGACGCGCAGGCATCCATCGGAACCACCACTAACAAGGATCGGGAGCGACCGGTGCAATTGCAGATGACCGACAAGACTTGTATGGCCTCGCAGATTAGCAATGCAATGGCCGTGTTTGGCGGACCAGATACGGATATTTGTGTCGAGTGATCCGGTGATAACACGCTGACCATCAAAAGCAATGGTATAAATTTGCGAATGATGGCCATCGAAAACATGTAAACATTCACCGGTGTCCGTATCCCATAATCGAGCGGTTGTGTCGTACGAGCCCGAGGCTACCTTGTTATCATGTATGTCCAGACACCGTACACTTGCTCGGTGACCGACGCAAATATGTTTAAGTGTACCATGTTCAATGTCCCAGATCCGAAGCGTAGCGTCTCGTGAGCCGGTCACGGCGACTTTCTGGTCGCGCATCTTTAAGCAACGAATAGTAGATACATGGCCGCGTAATACATGCCGAAGTTTTCCCGAGTTGAGATGCCATACACGGGCCTCTCTATACAAAAGAATAAGGATTAAAAAGAAGGGAAGGAAGAAAAAGAAAAAGAAATAGGGTTTTTTACCTGTCGCAACCGCCTGATACCAAGAGATGTTGTGATTCGTTTGTTTTTACAAATTCTAGTGCCCATACCCCGCCATCATGTCCCATTAATGTCCGGATATGCCTTCCGGATTGACTGTCAAATACTTCAATGCGTCTATTGTCGCAGCCGACAACGATAAATTCATCATCGATTTGAAGACTCGTGACGAGACCAGTGCCAATTTCATTGGGACAGCTGATTGTCCGACCAGTACCTTTGATCCAAGCAGTCTCGATATTGTGTTTTCGTCTGTACAAGTCGCGATAGGATAAGGGTCGTAAGTCAGGAAGAGCAGGTCCGTGGTGTTTTATACATAGATCTTTCCAAATTTCTTCGTCCTTGAGTAAAGTGTTCCAAAAGGAAGATACACGAGAAGCACTGGCAAGGGTTTTCGGGTCGTCAATGAAAGACAGGACATGTAGGGCTAATTCTAGAGGTAATTGTTTCAAGAAGTCGATTTTCAATTTGGGAGCGATGAGGGTATTGATGAAACCCAATAGGTGATTGTCACAACAACTGAGTAGTTCAGATAAGAAGAAGTGTTTTTGTGGAGTAGATAGTTGTTGAAAGGTATTCTTGACTTTTGTCATGTAATTACGTTGAGTTGCAACAGATGAAAGGTCTTCATCAAGGGGAAAGTCAGAGCAAGACCATTGTAAACGTTTGACTGGTCTACAAACACTATCTGGAGGTGTAGACGGCGGGGATAAGTCATCCAACAATGCACCAAAATCCATGGGTCGGGGAAAAAAGAGGTGAAAATATAAAAAAAAAAAAGTTTCTGAGATTTTCTTTTTTTTCTTTGTCTAGGTTAAGGGGTGGGTTAATTTATATATATTGGCCCTTTGTTTATACTTTCAACAAGATAAACTCCCTTTGCGAAACCCCCCCCGGAAATGTAAACTACCCTATTTCGTATTCCTTCTCTTTTTCCCTCATCATAACAATTTCCTGTCATTTCTAATCATTGAAAACATTCCTTTTTTGGGAAACTTCATCCCTCTTTATATACTTTCTAAATGAATGAATTGTACCTTTATATTGACAACAATATATATAAGTTATATAGACGACCGAGACTGTTTGAGGCATGAATTAATAATCCCATCACACAATTATCTGAAACGTCTTTTCTTTTTTAAGTGTCAGCCTAAAAAAGGGTATTCTATCTAGATGAAACTTCTATATCTTCAATATAAAAGAAGAAGAAGAAAAGGAAGAAGAAAAAGAGAAAGACGTCACCATATTTCATATTTCCAGCATCTTCCCAATGTGATTGCAGTTGTATTTTTAACCTTTCAATGCACAACAGTACTTTTTTATGTCACAGGACAAAATAAGTCTTGACTAATCCATCGGCCCGGACATGTCACGTTATTTAAATCCCTGGACTCCCCGCGCAAATCTCACAAATGATCGGGTCTCAAGTTCAGAAAATACGAAACATGGAAAAAGAGGGAGAACATCGCTGACTCTGAATTGAAACTTAACGCATACACACACAAACCTTTCTTATACGACCTTCCCTTTTTCTTCACTTCCTCTTCTTCTCAGTTTTTATCCCTCCCTTATTCCCCTTTTTTTTTTTTTTACTCAACTTATCTTAACCTGGCTATGCTTAAGTCGAACGAGCATGGATTCTCTAATAATAGTAGTATGTTATCCATAACTTCGCTGTATCTATTTACTTACAGCATAAACATAGGCGCACGTTCATTTCTATTAGACGATAGTGACGACGATGAACGTATCATTCCACGAAATGCCTCAGAAACACGCGCATTATTACCAACTGAAGAATATGTACCTCGTTATTATACCTCTTCTCCATGCAAGTACACATTTTTCTTATATACACCAGTAGCTTACATTCTTTTTTTTTTCTTCAACAGTACCATCGGTACAACTCTATCGCGATGAAAGGAAAAATACTTGGGATACCTTGAAAATACGAACAAGATATTATCTCCCTATTTTCAACTGGCTTCCCCTCTACAATCGCCACCTGTTTTATGGAGATTTAATCGCCGGCTTAACTCTTTCCTGTCTGTTGATCCCACAAGCTTTGTCCTATGCAACTGCTCTATGCAAGCTCGAAGCTATTCATGGTCTCTATGGTATCGCATTTCCTGCAATCGTCTACGCCATCTTTGGTACATCGAGGTAAAAAGAAAATCAGAGTAACTTGAGATGGATTCTTTCATTGGGGAGCCAAACTGACATGATCCATATTTTTTTTAAAAAATAGACAAATGTCTGTGGGACCGGAGTCGACGCTCGCTTTGCTGATTGGTTCTTCCATAGCCCAGCAAGAACACATACGTGATCATATGGATCGTCTAGCATGGGCATGCCTGATGACATTTTTCACAGGTCTATTTACCTTTTTGCTTGGAATTTTTCGCCTCGGTTTTGTTGACAGCTTAATGAGTCGTGCCCTTTTACGCGGGTTTGTATCCGGTGTGGCGTTGGTTGTTATGATACAGCAAAGTATCAGTCTTCTCGGCCTTGTTGAACGAAGTCAAGAAGCAGGCATCACCGAAGCTTCCTCAAGTATCGAACGTTTCTGGTTTTTGATCAACAACTTCCAATACGCACACAGACTTACGCTCCACGTGTCGATCGTGTCAGTTGCCATCTTACTTAGCATGAGGGTTATAAAGTCCAAATATGGACGTCCCACGTGGGTCCAACTATTTCCGGACGTGCTTTTGGTAGTCATTGCTTCCATCGTCCTGACGAAATACCTGCGCTGGGATCACGAGGGTCTAAGCATCCTGGGAGAAGTCGGGACCTCCACCATCCCCTTGCCATCGCTGCCCCCGTTACCACCAAACAAATATCTCAAAGATCTGCTGGTCAGCTCTGCGATGATATCTGTGATCGGTTTTGTGGAGAGTATTGTTATCGTCAAAACATACTCGAGCAGGTACAATTACGCTGTGAGCGCCAACCGCGAACTGGTCGCTTTAGGTGCAGCCAACCTGTTCAGCGGACTTTTCCAAGGTATCCCTGCATTTGGTTCTGTAAGTTGGATTGCATTGTATCACCTAGGAAAGAAGAGGATGCCTAAACCTTTTTTTTTTTTTTTGCCCAAAAGGTCTCACGTAGCAAAATTAATGACAAGGCCGGTGCCCGGACACAAATGGCGAGCCTTATATCCGGTGTTGTGGCCATTCTCGCTGTTCTATTTTTGTTACCCTGCTTCTACTACCTGCCGAAAGCCGTCCTATCAGCCATCATCTTTGTGGCTGTCTTATCGCTCCTAAGTGAGTTACCTGAGGATTTGGCGTTTATCTTCAGCATCGGTGCATGGAAAGACTTGACCTTGCTACTCGTCACCTTCTTGGGCACCATTGTTATCTCTCTCGAATTCGGCACGATCGTTGCCGTTTCCCTCTCTCTTTTCCTCACCATCAAAGAGACAAGCCGCCCTCGTATCACCATCATGGTAAACATTGTGCAACAAACAGGGTTGTCTGTAGTTAACAAGAAAAATGACGGTTGTTGTAGGGACGGGTGAAGGGCACAGATCACAAGTTTAGACCAATTGAAGCTGATCCAAATGAAATTGAACATATTGAGGATGTCTTGATCGTCCGGATCGAAGAGCCACTCTTCTTTGCCAACACAGGTAAAAAAAAAAATATTCATGTGATTTCTCTTTTCGGTTTACTCATTTATGCTTTCAGGACAATTGAAAGACCGGCTACGCCGTCTAGAGCAGTTTGGTGACATGGCTACACATCCTTCAGAAACCCCGCGCCTCCGCGACTCATCTTACACAATCTTCGATGTAGGAGCCATGCCTTCCATAGACGCAAGGTACATAAATGCATCCATAGGAGAACAGTGTAAACTAACATGCCGGAAACGCTAGTGCCGTACAGATCATGAAAGAAATCGTCGAGGCTTATCATGCACGCAATGTCGTTGTTTACTTTGTCCGTCTCCGAGAACAACCGATGGAGATGTTTGAGAATTCAGGGCTGCTGAAAACACTGGGACAAGACCATTTATTTAGAAGAGTATCAGAAGCCATCGAAGTGATCGAAAAGGATATGCTGAGCATACACAATTCGGCATGACGATGTAATATTTAGATCTTTCTTCTTTTGATAACATGTTTGGCTTATAATCACTTTCAAGTAATGATCCCTACACATAGTCCTATTGAATCACTTTTTTATGCTACTCTGGATAAATTCAGCGTCCTGTGAAGAGCCAGACTTGTGCTAAGGAAGGGATTGAGCATGCGATCGTTAGTATACCAATTTCTTATCAAAGAGTCAGGGTCGGATGACTTCAATGCACCAGATTCATTTGGTGGAAGTCATTCGATCAGCTTAAGAAGTAGTTCATACTTCTTTTGAACACCTAACACAGCTTAACTTTTTATCGTTAAAGATAATGGATCCTGTCGCTGAATGCAACATGGAGGACTGCAACACGTAAACCGTAGCATTGCGTTTATGAAAAAGGAAGTACTTTCCTAGCGCAAAGTTTATTTGGCGCTAACGCCAAATAGTCTTAAAGGGGACGCAAACTATATGAAAGCTAATAACCATTACCGCCAACGAAACTTTATGCACATTTTTTTTCAGGGCCACAATGCGGGGAATATTTTTACCTCTTTGTAATGTATTTGTCATGCTTCTTTGTTGTTATCAGTGATGTATGATGCAAGCTCTCTACAGTAACCAAACGATTTACAGAACTTTGAGCCGCAGCATCCAGTCAACTAGAATTCCGGTCACGAAAATAAAATAGAATAAACAATAAACAATGGACAAAACTTCAGGAAAGAGAATATTGCAGAACAAAATGCTTAAGCTGCAGCCCAAGAGAAATCCACGGAGATCAGATATATGGCATCAGCGATAACCGCGCATGTTACGAGCAAACTGAAAGCCTGTACCACTCGAGATCTAATATATAGAGGTTAGTGTTACCGCTGATTTTAAACCTAAATACAATAAGCGCGGCCATAAATCAAAATAGATCGATCGCTACATCTATTGGTAACATGAAGTTACCAATAGTACATTGAAGAAATTCAATCAATAAACAACTAGACTTGACGAAAAGTCTCTATGGCTATAGAAAGGACCAGAGATGGCAACAGATGCTCTCGCGTTCCATCGCCGCACACACACACACACACACACACAAAGAAAGAATCAGATTACCAATGCTATGTAATACATATACTATCGGCAGGATCAAGCACTACGCTGCTGGGATAAGCTAATTAGGGGTTGTTGTTGATAAGGAAAAGAATTATCTGAGTCTCTACCCCAAGTATCGCGGTGGACGTAGTAACTTCTCTAAAGAACGCTGCGGAGAAGCATACAATTGCATACAATTGTATACATTTGCAATCGAAGTGCTACACAGGATAAGAGTCCGAAAAATACCAAAAACAGATACCATCCGTAGACGCGGCGTGCGAAATATAAAGTTACCAAGCCAAACGTTTTCCAGAGCGATTGCACGGTTCCCGTTTGAATTGAACATTCCTTATAATTTTAACTTTCAGCAATCACAAAATAAATTAGTCACCGCAAGTATCACGGCGTGGCTATCTGCTATCACAAGTCATGAGATCATTTCAGCATACTGCCAAGGCTTCGTGTGAGTCGTTCAGAACTTTTATTAATCAGGTACTGATTTCTAATTTGTTCTCATTAAATAAATAGTAGAAGATAAGAGTAAAGACCAGCTTTACAGGCATCTACAGATCGTTGGTCTTGCCTTCAATGATACCGATATCAATACCATAGTACCTAAAAGAGAATCATGTTTATCAATAACTGTATCTTCCCCTTCAGTAAAGACACCTACTTCAAATGGTCGTTCCAGTTGGTGAAAGGAACGATGGAGTCGGAGCAACTGTCAGTCTCAAGGTCGCTCTCGCAAATGTCTGTTATTTGTAATAAGTACGATGATTGTCGTCTTTCTAGACAAAAGAACTTACAGACAGTGTGCTCGGTCTTATCGCGGATCCAGTACTCGACACCAGGGTGGAGGTAACCAAAAGCTTCAGGGGGCATGTGAGGGACAACTACAAGTGGATGTTGGTATAAAAGTGAAAGATAAGCGCAAATTTTCATCCTTACCATCACGTTCATGAACGGAACGGTACCACTTAATACCGGTACCAACGGCGTAGTAAGCAAAGTCAGGGTTACCAACACGAGGACCGCCTATGCTTACGGTAAATTTCGGATCATTGGTGAGGAAAAAAAAAAAAATCCATTACCACAGGTGTAAATGCTCAAGTTGTCGGGAGTTAATCTGGGTTCACGCTGATACAAATCCAAAACGCCCAATACAGCAAGTGCACCACCGAGGGAGTGACTAAAGAACAAAGTTCAGTGCCCTTCGCTCACGTATACTATGCAACAAACAACTTACCCAGTGACAACGACCTTGTAGTCAGGATGTTCATCCAATTGTTCCTTCACCAGTGTGTTGACCTGCTTGGCAACATCCATGTAAGACTCGTAGAAACCAGCGTGAACCTTGGCACCCTCAACAGGAGGATACTTCATAGAAACAAACGTAAAGTCCTAAAGAATACAATATTAGTTTTCGATACTACATCATAAAGATAGACTTACAGCAAGCCAATTGATCTTGGAAACGGTGCCTATTCGTTATAATTGACTTAGAAAAGACCTTTTTTTTTTTTACTTGTGCAAAGACATACCTCTGAAGACCAAGTAGATCTCCTTCTTCTCGTCGCTGCGGGCGATGTAGCCATTCGTGTCGAGAAGACCCGACTTGAAGGTGCTGAGGAGCTTGACGTCCTTACCAGTCTTGCCGCAGTTGGCGCAATCCCAGCGACCACCGGGAATTACAGAGGTATAGTACGAGTCCGAGCAAAGGTAGGTGAAGTACGAAAGTTCTTCGATTTTCTTGGCGCTAGCGGTAGAGATGGTGGTGCGCTTGACTTTCTTCGGAGAAAAAACAGGTCCCTCGGTTGCGTTCAGGGCAAAGCCAGCCTTGTGGTCCATACCGGCGGGCAACTTGCCATTGTGCTTAATAGCTCTCTCTTCAGCATGGAGATCGATATGCTTTGGTTTAGATACGATCTTAACACGAGAAGGGATAATAGGAGGCAGACCGTCGGCCGGATCAACGGGAGCGGCCATAGAACAGGCAAGAAAGCCAAGGATAGCAGCGGAGACCAACAATGGAGACTTCATAGCGGTTTGAATGTGCTGTTGGATCTCTATACCTCCCAAATTACGCGTCTTTTATAGGCTTGACAAGCGACTGGTCGCCGCTTCATTGTTTTTCGGCGTTAGCTCTGTTTTTTTGCCCTTTTGTTTTCAATCTCTACTGCTATACGTTGTACGATCAACATGTGAGAATAGCATCTATCATGGAAAGATTTTTTTTATTTACAGCTGTCCCGCTTTGAACTAAACGCTATATTTTCTCCTTCCTGGACTATTGACCAAAAATGGTAATGACGAATGTTTACTTGTGTTACTAGGATCATCAGGGACATATGGCGGTATCCGATCATTGGCGTATCTGGGTTTTTTTTACTTTTCACGCGCACCAACTGAGAAAGAGGATCGCCAAGCTACTAAAAAAAAATTGAAGGCTTTGCTGCCTGAATCAGCATTCAGACACCACCAATTAGACTAACTGATTTCGAGTCTGGGGTACTGTTGCACAAGGACAGCCCCGCTGTCTCATTTCAATTCGATTCAGTCATCACTAATTTTCTGTACCGTTTATCGCCGCTTGACAGAGGCGGAGCACAGCCATGCTGGGAAAAAAAACCAGAAAAACCAGCGTCATAATTTTCCTTTTTCCGTACATTTCTGTACTCCCTGTTCACGTTGTGGTGCGACATATAGTGCATAACAGCGAAAAAGTAGGCTACTTTATTTTCGCCACCATTTTTTGACGTGTCCTACTTTCCTATCTACGCATCATACCGAAGATAAGAAAATCACCAGAGAAAATCTTATGAACAAAGTTCAATCTGCTTTGCCAGTTGCGTGCCAGACTCACGCCGCCTCCCATCATCATCATCAGCTTCAATTCCTTCTGTACAACGCGATAATCATCATAATACCCAGTTCAGTGGCAGTCAAACTTAGATTCTTTGATATGGAATATCCCGTGTCTTTAAGAATCAGCGTCGCGGTTTTAACCAAAAAAATTTCTTTTAGAAAAATTTTCTTAGGACTTCTTAGTATGTACTGGCACTGCCGTTCTTTTGCTGTTTTTCAACACCTTACAGTTCCGGACGTGAACGCACAATTTTTTATGAGCATGGACAAGGAAACATTGCTGATAAGAACACCAGACGTGAGCCCATAAACTACATCGTTGACTAGGAACTGTTTCCTCTTGAACCTATCCGTTCTCATATTCGCCAAAGAGACTTGTTGAGAAATCTAGAACTAACACCATGCAGGCGGATAAGTCTAGAGACGGTGGTCCTAGTATAGAATACGTGACGGAAAAAGTCTTATTCATAAATTCTACACTCTTCAAGACAAGGCCGGATTCTCTAAAATGAAGATTGAGAAGTATATCGGCACTTCTGCCGCAGCAAAACGATCCGGTACTCGCGTTCGTACAGCCCAGAGATCGGTTAAGCAGTACAAGGACGTTCTGGTAGCATAAACGAAAAGCCGTAGACGCATCCTGGCTCGGAAACATAAAGGCTATAATTTCACTGACGCTAATCCCTCCGCTTTTGTCGCCGAAGTAATTGGGTATTTAGTGCTGTACAATAGTGCCATAGCTTCATAGTCAACCGTAGAGTTGTTTATAACTTTATGAGAACAGAGTGTAATATATCCGTGAAACAGGCAGATTTTTCTTTATGTGGAGAGAAATATCCCAGAAAGATCGAGGAACGACATGGTTGTGTTTGTAAGTGAGAATAAGTGATGTGGACTTTTAGGCAGCTATGTATTTCTTGATGGATCTGCATCTCACATAAATATGAAGCCATGAGAGCAAAGGCCATAACTACGTTAGTTGCTATCTCTGCCGCAGATTTAACCGAAGTGAGGTCGAGAAATGCCAAAATCTGTTAAGAAAAGAAGGGCTGGACAGGCTTTTGGATACATGGGTGTCGGTACCGCTACGGGATAGTATATCAATAGTTCGAAAGACTTTTTGGATGAATTCGTCAAACATCTGCATTGCCTCGTTGTGGATAATGTCTCTATACATAAGTCTGAAGATATGACAAAGCATACTTAATCTTGTGGATATCGATATGCTTATCAACCTTCTCATTCTCCTGAGGTCCATTCAACCGAGCATTTCTTGTCTGTAGCTAAACGCAAAGTTAAACGGTATAGGTTTCTGGAGAAAGAGACTTTATCGAACTTAATCAGTAACACCTGTATGTAGCAACTTAATTTGAGCGATTACTATGGTATTGTTTCTCGTTCACGTCAATGATGGTATAGATGCCGCAACAGAAAACGTTTGTGATACTCGATTTAACTGCTAACCAAACGGGTCGAAGCCGATAAGAGATGCTATCTTATTAATATTACACGGTTACTCATACTCGTAATTAACAGGTCTTTCCTGGTAAGGGCGGTAGGATACGGCAACTTTTCCCCAACGTACAACATGTGAATTCCTGAGCGGGCGACATATGAAAGGGTGTAGCTTTTGGAACATCGCCTCCAATTGCTTTAACTTGGAAACGAGACGACTTATTAATCTAGTACTCTGAAAGTTGGACTGTTGCGATCGGATTTCCTTGTACGCATTGCTACGGGCGCACTTTTGATTTACTGGATTTCTTCTATCATTATGGACTGCTTCAGTTCCAGAAAACCCTTGCGGCGGATGTAGCCCTTTTTGCGTGCTGTGCTCTTGAATCTTGCGTGGGAACCAGACTTCTATGCATCAACTCCAGTGCATTATGTTGATGTATTGCTGGTTCCAGTGCTCAATTGCGACATATGTTTTAGATAATGATGTGTGATGCATATTTACGTGTTGCATAGATCTTTTTCTTTCTTCGGCTCTGTTTCCTTTAACATCCCGGTACGTACTTCTGATGAACTACACATCCAAGATTACTGATGTCTATTTTGTCTGGCACTTGGTCTGTAAGACCTCTTCCCAAACCGCCTTTAAAGAACTGACAAGGAGACACGTATACATAAACAATGCATTTCCTGACTAGCAAGAAGGTACTGAGTTTTGTGTCGCTTTTAGCATCCCAACCATGAGGATATCATCCAATGACAGTCGCCGGTTCATCGTTTCGAATGTAGTTCAGCAAATGGTAACGTTAGGACTTCGACTCACAGCGGCCTGAAAGACGTCCTCCACGCGTACCAATTCCATTCTAAACAACTATCACAGACCTGTGATTGCGTGGAAGGCGGCAATACCAGTATCTAGTAGACGGTTGTCTGTGCGCACAGTACTTGGCTCCAGATACTGCTAAATATTTTCATGGTTCCGTACGCGTTGATTTCAGCGCTAAGGGGCGATGCTGCAGAATAGCTGCATCGGCGAATGTATCCATGCATTGACGTAAAACCGGGATGGCGTGCTCCCCGTTTCAGTCCTGCTCCACAATTGCTTATTCGCGAGTTGATATCGATGGTGTACGCCATGGTAAGTGTTTAGCTTCCAACACGTACTAGTCATACTCAGGACGCAGTAGATGTTCTACAAACTGGAAAGGATGTACAACTTGCAGACAATACGAGAGTCATCGCACTGAAGATTGCTGTATGATAACACTATGTCAGCAGAATCAGCTGTAGCATACGGCATTGACTGGCCAACAGTAATGCAACTACAAACAGGTACAGCTACGGAGCTGGAAAGACATGTCAGTCAATACAAAGTAAGAAGCAAACTAGATGCGTTCTCTCGTGCGGCTTTTAGCGACGGAATTTATGCCTCAGACGAAAATATCAAGCGCACTTGGTGTAGATATGTGTTATTTGAAGAAAAATTATAGCTTGTAACGTAACTCGCATGGCAAAGCGTGTTTGTTATTACGTACATAGCTGCTATAGCAGTGGTGCTAGGAGTGCAGGAAGAGACCCGAAACTACCTCGAAAGATATTATTAAAACAATCAAAACAATCACAATGCATTTCCAGGGATCCATTAGAACATTACTGCGCTCCTCCCAAGATCTCCGAACCTTGCAACTCGGGAGATTACTCTGTCTATCATTTTGACGCTCTCCGCCTTGCAACAGCCTTTGAAGAACCACTCAACCGATTAGGACTTTGGCGCAGAGACTTTTCTGTTGCGTGCTTATTTACAATGGAGCCCTCGATGGATCCACTAAAACATTGGTTTGAGTTCTAGGAGGACTTGGCGTGAGAGACATCGTAATATCCCACAAGTTATCGCAACTGAGAGGAGAGAAATACGATACGTGAAGGTTTCCCTTCTGCGGTGTCTGTTTCACGTCTTGCGTGCATGGATGTATCGGGTTCGCAAGAAAGTGAAGCATGGTAGACTCACCGCAGTAATCATTCGTGACAATTCTTCACCAACATATGATGCACTGTCGGACAATTCAGGAAATTCAGCTAGATACTACGCAGAATATAGGAGCAATTATCACATAGTCGAAAGCGTTGATGTGGGAAGAAAATTCCAGTGTGCTCCCTCAAGAAACTCGGCAGTTTCCGTGATAAACACCTTCCTCATAAAGAATTCATGAACTACTTCTGAAACAGATTGGTTAGTTCTTGACAGATTTCAGAAGTTGGCCACTGTATTTCAGCCTGAAACATTTCGCTACATGTCAACAAACAATTATACTAAAGGTTGGCATAATGTACTAAAGACGATATATCCGCAGCGAAAGGCCAACATAAGAACGGACTAGTTGATGTTCATCTAGATCAGCGATGTAAAACTGATCTGAGGAACGTTGCCCGCTGACCTTGTTTGAACATTGGACACATGTCTCATGCTGAACGAGGAAAAAAAGGAAACAAGAGGTCAATGCTGCACAGATGGTACAAAAGTTTTGAAGGATCCAACACCACAAGATAGTAAATTTTTTCAATTGTCAATATTCAGGTCGCGTCTGTTTCTTCCTATTGCTTGCAAATATTTGGAAGTCTACTTGTCGACCTCATGAAACACTTGCTGCCTGTGGGCCGCTTATGAGGCAATTATACAACTTTGTGACATTTTAATACATGATCGCGCTGATAGATAGGTATATTCTTACTGGTCATATGGCCAGCGACTTACAACTTCACGAACCTTGAGTTGGAAAAGAGGTCCATAATCGATGGGATGAAGTGCAGGTCGCTTGATGAATTCCGAAGGAAATTGAAGGTTTGCAGCTGTATCATTTTGAATCTTGAAGCTTCGCATCCTTCCAGATTGTATATTAATATTTTAAAGCGTAAATCCCTGTCCAGCTTACCTTGAACACGGTGAGCGACGGTAACTAGATTCTGGACGGCTGCCAAAATGAGTTTATCCAGCGCCGTCTTCGTCGTCTTTCCAGGTGAGTTCAAATCCGACTCAAGCTAATTGCAACATGAATTTGTGGGTTTTGATGATTTAAGATCAATATAGAGGACGCAGTCGCGTTGCATAACATCTGGACTGGTATCAACTTCTATTTTCTTCAGTCGATGGCTCATCCCAGATGTCACAACTGCATCTGCAAAAAAGAAGTGGATCTACATACTATATCACTTTCGTGTTTCTGCTTAGACGTCGTCAAAGTCATGGAGCAATCTAATGACAAGTCTAGCTTCCAGTACTTGCTCCATGCTCATGTTTCCTTGCGAATTCGGATTGTCAACGACCGATTCGAGCAGAGATATGCAAATGTAGATTTCGGTTTGTTTGGTTGCTATTTGACAGACAGGAAGACCTTTGAGGCTCGTCTATATTTGAGTGTAAAAGCAAGAGGTGATTACATATGTTTATGCGTCTGTCTTGTTTGCTGTTGTATTCATTCATTCGGAGATTGTAATCTTCGACTCGGATCAGTGGATTTGAGTTCCCGTGATGGTCTCGACTAGTTGGATATTATGCCGATCTTTAGATGTTGTTATACCTATGTCACTCATATGCAACTATATCCAGCATAAAACTTATTGGGAGCTGACGCTAAACATCTTAAAAGCAACGCAGAACTATAGGAAAAAAGCTGGTAAATCCAGTTTGATATCTAGGTTTCTTTTACAGATTCAACCGTCGCGGACAATCCTTTTGTAGTAGTATCAGGTAAGTCAGTATCCAAATTTTCCTCGGTATAATTTACAAGAAATCGAGAATGGGCATTGTTTAAACTTCTTGCTGTATCGATCGCAGGGGTTCTAACGAATACCAGGTAAGCATCTTGCTCCGGTGTTGTTGTGCTTAAGGTAGTTCTGGACAGCTTGAGCATCCATATCAGTACTACCTTGAAGGACAAAAATAATATCCATTTGTAAGACATCGCTGACCATGAAACGTACTACGTGCTTGTTTATGCTGGACATGGAGACTGGACGATCGTCTTCTCCTCAAGGTACGATCCTCTTAGGCCATAGATACTAGATATATCACAGACACTCCGTAGGTAACGCTTACCCTGCTTACCAAACAGTATATTTCTTTTTCTAAAAGCACTGTCAACGGTGGAGCGTCCTGGTCTCAACATATAGTGTAAGAGGAGTTGAATAAGAGAGTAGCAGAAAATGGCGACATATCTTGACGATGGACCATCTTGATTTTCGGCAGAAATGTACATACGGTCTCTGGAGAAGCACATAATCTGCAGATTTACGTTGTTATCGTTTGGATAATGTACACAGAGACCATAAAGAGGAAACTGGAGAGTGGGCAAATGTGTCAAGCTTTCAGGTTACCACTTAAATGTTGTAGGTTTGCTTAGTCTGAGTGGTGCTTAGCTCATAACCTAGTTTAGGTTCTTTGTTTCACAGTTTTTCTCTTCACACCATGGGACAGTAAGATATGGCCCCAGCTCAAAAGATAGCCGGAGAATCATTTCTTAACAATGTGGGGAAAACTGCGCCTCGGAAACAGGTAGCGGATCTATTGAAACATGTTGCCTCATCCAAGGAGCTATTATTATTATTATTATCACTTTTTATCACTCTTCCCTTACCCCAAACCTCCTTGTTACGTAATCCCCTCAAGAAGCCCATTCTGTTCTTTTTTCTGTGTTCGGAGGTTAGTTTTACCCGGAACTGGACTACCCGATTTCATGCTTTGATTTTTTTATTTACCTATCTGTTGTTCCTCTTCTCTTTCTTTTTTTAATCATCTAATATGCAAGATCCCGTGGCCATTCGATCAGATGCAAGTCCGAGTAGTTCGACATCGGACGACACTTCATTAGCAGGAGCGCCGTCGTCTTACGAATCGAGTTATTCTTCCAATTCTAACATGAGTGATCCCGTCAAGAGTTATAATAAATTACGACGTCAAGGTTCACGCAGCTCGGTGCTTGCAGCCGCAGGGAATAAGCGAATACAGTCAAAGCATGGCAAGTAGACGTTGAGGACATGGACCAAAGGTTAACAGCATTTTGCTTACTATGCGTAAAAAAAGAACTTAGCAAGTCAACTTGGGTTCAGCACAAGAAACACTTTTTCATCCTGAGTAGTGCGGGAAAACCTGTCTGGACAAGGTAAATGTTTGTTTGGTTGACTAGCCCTCATCAACACATATGCAAAGATACGGCGACGAGTCACGGATATCTTCTTTGATGGGAGTGATTCAGGCAATCATCTCCTTTTTCCAGGACGGTGACGATACGATCAAGTAAATGACAACAGATTCTTTTTTCTTTTCCTAGTCTAAATCCTTATACTGGCTTACAGATCTATCAATGCCGGTCATCACAAATTTGTCTTTTTACTAAAAGAACCGCTCTATTTCGTTGCCGTCTCGAGAACCGGCGAGTCAGACGTCCAGGTAACAGCGTCAAAGAGAAAAGGGGTCCCTGCTGATCTGTCATGTTAGCTTCGCGATCAACTCTTGTATCTACAAAATCAAATTTTAAGTGTCCTCACGAGCGTTCAGCTGACAAGAATCTTCGAACAAAGGGTGAACTTTGATTTGAGGCGGCTCCTAGGAGGTATTTTTGGTCTTTCCTTCTTTCCTTGTCTTGATTTGGAGGGATTGATTATGTGTTTATCATTTGTGGGGTGTTAGGCACAGAAGTGTTTCTGGACAGCCTCGCGACGTTGTTTAACAACGATCACAGTTTTATGTTAAGTGCGTTGCAGTGTCTTCGGTTAAGCAGAACAGTGCGTGATCAGGCTGGGTCAATATTATCCAATGGAAGAGTCAAGGTAAGTCAGAATCCGAAGGGCCTTGCTTCTTCCGGGGAAACTTATCGCAGTGCTTCTTTCCTATACAAAAGAATTTGTTATATGCAATGATTGTGGCAAAAGGGAGGTTAGTAACTTTACTGCGACCGAGGAAACATTCCTTGCATCCATCAGGTAAAAAAAAAAAAAAAAGGTTCTCACACGCACGGATGCACCTCTCATCACGTTGTTCATAGATCTTCATCTACTTTTCAATATGTTGACGGGGTCAACTACGTTTCACACGGCAGAGTCATGGACCCCACTCTGCCTACCAAAATTTAATTCGAAAGGATTTTTGCATACGTACATTTGTTATATAGAACGTGATATATCGGTCGTGATGATTAGCACAGATAAGGACAGTTTCTTTGAACTCAGCGAATGGAAAACTTCGATGGTCGAGGTTAGATGGATGGCATTAAATTATATTTGTTACTCATTTTCATACTGTTAGGTCATGCGAAAGCAGTCAGTGCTGCAAAACATACAGAAGGCTTCCGATCGTATCTATATCACAGGTAAGTTCCCTAAAAAAGGCTATAGTGTCCAAAGGAGTTAACGGACCATGGGGCTGTTCCAGAGGACGTCGGGATCCCTGCGCTGCTCCATTTCTTGTACAAATCCAAAGTGCATGTGCAGTTCACATGTCCAGAATTTAGTGGACCGTACACCAACGACGGGTGTCGGCGAAGGTTTGCGTTATGCATACATCAGGGTCCAATTTATTTATAACCTGCGTCATCCTGCTGCTAGGCTATACCGTCTTTATCAGCACGTCTATGACCGTATGCACGCCAGAACTCGACCACTGAAGTTGTACTATCATAATAGCGACAAAGAAATCATTCTGGGTTGGGTAAGCTCTTCACTTTTTCTATGTGATTCAAGCCTAAGTGCTATTTCCAGATCACATCCTCGTTTGAGTTGTACGTGGTCTTTGGCGCAGCAACACCAAAGTCTACCATCATCTCAAGTTCTAACCAACTTCTACGATGGATTAAGAAGAACGAAGATAGCTTGTTTATTCTGAATTCGCCAGTTTTCTAATTAGAATTTCTCATCTCCCTCCTCCTTTTCACGAAGATTCATGATCTCGAGTTGACCTTTTCCTTTCGTTTCATTGGTCAAAAGATCATGGATCACGCGGTACTGACCGGGATCGGCAAGAGCAATCTGAAAAGAATAAAGACAGGGCCGTTAGCCATATTCCCGTTGTAAAGAAAAAGATATTTTTGTTACCAGTTCATATTCACTTGACTCAAAATCTTCATCCTCCGCAGAAGTGATCAGCGCAAGCAGTTTCTCCCGCAGACCCTTGGTTTCTTTACTTTGAGGCACTGTAATGCGCAGTCGCATCTGTGCACGCTGGATCGGCAGAAGCTGCTTCTGCTGTAGTTGCTTAATGACATCCAGGGCTTGCGACTTCGAACTTCGTTTAGGATTTACGCTCAAATGGAGATCTTGCATAGCCTTCTCAATCATCGTCACTGTGTAAGGTCTCTTGGTCTGTGGATTTACACATTGATCTGTGACAATGTTTGCAATATCTCTCCACATGGATTCGAGCTGGTTAGATCGTTCCTTTTCAGCCACCTGGAGTTCGCCTTTTTTCAGGATCTACATGGCAGTTTAGTAAACTATCTCTATATTATAAGGCGGCTCACCTCTTGAATGACTTTATCAACATCGTCTGTCCTGAAGCATTTCTCTAGATCGCCCTTACTTGCGACCTGACCTTTTGAGACATTCAAAAACACATTGTGAATCTGAAGAACCTCATCCAGATCCGTTTCACTAGTTCTACTGTTAGTATTTTCGCTTGCGCGTAGGAGACATGAACTGACACGTTGGATCGCCATTCGAGCACTTTGTTTTTGTAACATGCCAATTCGAATCGTTTGCCGCCTTTTCGTAATCGAACAACCGATACGTTTGTCAGTCTATCCACAACTCGTATAAGCAACTTCTAAGGATTCCAACGCTTCGTTACTTGCTTGATCTGTGTATTAGGTTGCTGAATGACCATGGTGATATAATGATTTGATTAATAAGAGATTAGTTGTCTGCGAGGTGCCTTACGATTTTCTTTTCAATTTTTTACACTGCCGCAGTCACTGAATATCATGCGTTTCGCCCGGACAAGGAATTGAGCTACTGCGTTTCAACTGAAGTGGAAGGAGCATAGGTGAAAGAGTTCCACAAGTCGTCATGTTGTCCCACTATGACGCATTCACATGTTAAAAACTGGTTTACTGCACGAGTGAAATACAGCTAGGCCGTACAATAAAGCCAACGAGTTGAGTCGGGTCCTGACAGGATATCTGTAGAAGGCTGCATTGTTACATTTTCTCATCAACTTGTGTATGACATCTAAGCGATGATAGGTCACTCTATAGGTGTTAGGTGGCAACGATTACCTTTTTCTCTGAAAATGTTTGACAACGCTAACATGTCTTCTGCGAGATCTCCACCTAGGAGGCGGAGCGTCTCAAAACCACAGCCAAGAAGGACGTGGACATCGGATATCGGATCGAGGTTTGCCCAGTCAAAGCAACCACGCATCGTGGACCTATTGAGGTCTATCTGCTGAAAATCGTCTACCAGGAACCTTATGCTGAACGTCCGTTCTTTCGTAAACCTAGATATATAGTCGCCGTTGATTTGGATGGACGTTTGAGAGATGTGAGATTGTTAACGGTCCATTTGATCTTGAAAGAAGATCATCTACATAACCCTCATGCCAAATTGGGTGACTTCTTGAACTCTTTATCCTTGATCAGCAACAGCAGACAAAAAGGACTCCTCATCCAATCATTTTAAACGGAAAAATAGTATACCATTGGCGGAGCACGAACCATTAATGCAATATCGCTGCTTGTTTCAACAGGAAAGTGACTCAAGTTCGGCGGAGATGAAACTCAACTCCTAATTTGGTAGGACGCGCCATCAAGTCTTGGTTTTTAAATATCAGGCCTGGGAAACTTCGTTTCTATCCAACATCCTTTCCACACACAATCAATTATGAGCGGTATCGTTATCCCTAAAGAGTATGGCTACGTAAGTTGAATGCTGGAAAACAAAACCGTATCGAAAATTTACCGAAATTTAGGTCCTTGGTGCTGCTGCTGCGGCCTCCTTCTATACGTTCACCTTAGGATTTAAAGTCGCTGGTGCCCGTAAAGCCGCTGGTGTGCCGTACCCATATGGTTTGTATAGACATGAAGAATGACCCCTTACTGGCTTACTTATGCGGTTGTTAATTTAGCCTATGCCGAGAAAGCGGAAGCCGAAAAGGACCCAAGGAAACACATCTTCAATTGTACCCAGCGATCCCATCAGAACACACTTGAGCAGCTGCCGTTGCTGTCCACCCTCTTGCTCATTGGAGGTATCCGATATCCTGAAGTTTCGGCCGGAGCAGCCGCAGTCTGGATTCTCGGCCGCATCGTTTACGTCAAGAGTTACACCACAGGTGAACCGGCAAAGCGTGTCCGCGGTTCCTTTGGATATCTTGGTTTGCTCACCTTGCTGGGTACCACCGTTTCAACCGTCTACCATATCTTAAAGTAATAAATAGTAAATATGAACTGTTTCCCATGATACGATGGCGTTTGGTGCTGCATGCGTGAGGGATGATGGAAAGCGATGCACTATAGGCTGATGCTACTAATTCTGAATTGTTCGGGTTGGATGGGTGACTATCAGCTTACAGGAAACAAATGATACCACGCGTGTCCATCGTTGCAGGCCATGGTGACACAGCAAATGGTAATAACAGATGATAGGGGCCATCTCGAGATGGACTGGGGATATAAAATGGAGATCAAGAAACAGCCTATAGCAAGAAACATGCATCTAGCTCTTGTGTGTCTTTGGATATTTTCTCCGTTACTTCTCGCATTTCCGATTCTCGAGGAACGCTCTGAGCTTGTACCGGGTCGTTACTTCGATCGAGTCGTGATATTTATCTTCGAAAACCAAAAGTATACTGTGGCAGCCAAGGACCGTTACCTTTCTTCCTTGGCAGACAAATACAATGGTAACTAAATAGTGAAAGAGGTTTAAGCCGTAACAAGATCATAGGTGTTATTCTGACAAATTATCTTGCTATGACACATCCGTCGCAGCCCAACTACGTATGGTTTGAAAATAGCTGATAGTCTCGTCTGCTTAAAAGTGTTCTTAGATCGCGCTGACAAGCGGTTCGATGGAAGGGACAAATGAAAATGATAAATCCGACATTGATCGAAGAAATATTATTGACCTACTAGAAGGAAAAGGTATATCTTGGAAAACGTACCAAGAAGACTATCCTGGAAACTGCAATAAGAAGATGGATATTGGCAACTATGCACGCAAGCACAATCCATTCATTTCATACACCAATATCGCTAACAGCAAGGAACGATGCGCAAAGATTGTTTCCAGCAAACAGTTGGACATAGACATTGCGCATGACCAAGTACCTCAATATGTATTCTATACCCCCAATGTAAGGAAGCAAGTTGGAATGACTGAACTGTGCAACTTATTTTCCTTGCAAGATCAATAACGATGCTCATGACACAGATATGACATATGCCTCAAAATGGTTTGAGAAGTATTTGGAGCCACGTATCGCTAAACCAGCATTCCACAAGAATACCATGTTTGTCGTTACGTTTGACGAAGACGATGGCAGCACTAAAAGCAATAAAGTGATGACTATCCTGTTTGGCCCAGATTTTCATCGCAATGCTACCACCAAGAAAGATAACAAACGCTATAACCACTATTCCCTCTTGCGAACCATTGAAGATAATGTAAGTTATAGGATGTTGCCTTCTTAATCCTCAACCGCGTTCTTTAGTGGCAACTGGGTGATCTCGGCCAACATGACCGTGATGCTGTCCCCATCACACTTTAGTTTCGTTAGGATGAATACAATACGTGAATTAAATGCAATAAAATTATGAATATAAAATAACTTGCCGCTCAGGCTGTACCGGCAGCCAAACCAACCGTGCCTCTCCGTTGCTCTTGCCACCCAATCGCCATTGCATGACATGCCCTTGGCCACCGCATATTATTTCCATAAAGCTGCTCCATCTCCCGCATAAACCCTTCAAAATAGGTCCAAGTTTTGATTTCCTTCTGTGCCTTTTCAAATCCGCCACCTGGCCAACCCATCTTCGGGTGATCTTTGTGTATCATAAACGTATCGCGTGCAACTAAGAAACGATAGCCTTCCGCATTAAGCTGCAATGCGTGGGATTGCTTATCTCCGCCTTGGCCCCGGAATCGTGCGTCGTAAAGAGGAGCAGAACGGCGAACGATGTAATAGGGTTCCCATTGTGACTCATAGCAGACTTCGTAATACATCTGACCACGTTTCACTGACCGTCCTAGAGCAACTTCCTTTGCAAGCGTCGGCCCATGACCAGCGCCAGGGTCAGTTATGTAAGCAATATCTTGTCTGACGAGATCACGCAGCGCCGTCATAGTAGAGGGGATAGCCATGTCTTTGTACTTTTCGCGAATTGCATAGCATGGTATCACTAGAGCTCGGCGTTTGGTTGATTGCTCTAGAAATGGAAGGTACTGTGATTGTGCTAGCTGATAAAGATTTTTGGAGGGAACGAAGTCAGCATCAAGAACAAAGACATAACGTGTCGAAGAAGCAGCAATTGCCAGGTTACGCAGGTGATTGATTGGGTACTGTAAACGCTCATCGCTGCTATACGATGGCTTGATCACGCTGACTTTAACACGAGAATAAAGTGTCAGATGCTTGGGGTCGGAGAAAAATGTTCGCAACGTAACGATATCGACGGGTTCGGTTAAGTACCTGTAACACAACGTCAGAACGCCAAACAGTCAGGGTATTCGCATCTATTTCTTACACAGCAACTGAAATAGGTCCTTCCCATGCCTCGATGACGTTCTTAAAAGTTTCCAGTCGGTTAACGGAGAACTGAGAAATCAGTGTCACGTCTATAGCACCCCTATGATCGGACGCCCGTTCATTGGCGACTACAACGATCTGCTCTTGACTGACTTGTTCTGGGTCTAAATACGATCGTGTCATTATCACAATATACTGATCTCCTGATATGTTTTACCGTTCATCACTTTTTCCAGTTGTGACGATAGGATGGAAAGGTCACCTATACAGATCGTACTCGGCAGTCAGTTTTGTGCTAGTTCCTTCATTTCTTTTTAGTTCTACTTTTTAAATTGATCTCTATCGCTCTTCGATACCGCTTATCGTTAAGATAATCTGTGTTGTTTTCAACTGTAATCCAGTTATTCTCTGGACTATCGGTGGTGTCTACATGGATCAGCAGTTGACATCCAACATCGACATCGATCGTTTCTACATCGAGATAGATGTGTTTCTGTTCGAGTTCAGACGGGCCATAACGACCTGGAGACCATGTTGAACATCGGTTAGAAGGATTGCATAACCGTGCTTGACAGGGACGAATGCCTGTGTACACGGGCTGATCACGAAGTTGCTGATGAGGACGTTCGGATGGTAATGAGCGCCAGAAAGCCATAATTACTAGGATCACGATCGAGCCTAAAACAGGTCTGAATCTATCATTCTGTGGTTTCGATCTAGGTAGGTATTGTCCATAGTGCTGCCGCGTGCTATAAGGATGCTTCTGGTTGCGGAACATGACATGGAGCAACACGGCCGTGTGTTAGTGGGAAAGCGCGCGGGGTTCAAGACCATGCTTGTCATGCTTTGCCTTTTATGGACAAAAAAATTCATTAGCAAAACAGAAGATATTCCCGCTTACATTATGTCGTTACACATCATCTCTCGTCGAAGGAAGGAACAGGAGTGTCTTTTTTAGAGACTTTTGTGTTGTCAGACAGCAGCGATCGTTTTAATCTAATCCAGTCAGCAATATTTTCTCCTCCGATTCTTCCTTTTGATACGTGTTTATTCTTGCAACGCGTCTCTTTATACAAGGCAATCGAATCAATTTCAATCGGGGAAAAAAAAGGAAGTTAAAGCAGGGAACCCCCAGAACATACACCGTCAAGAGGAACGATTGCAGTATGACATACTGATTGCCTTTTGCTGACTGTATTCTGTATAGATAAGGATCAAAGAAATAATGCTCTTCGCATAAATGATGTCAGGTTCAATCAGACCAGTCACTTTGGAGCTTTGTATAACAATTTTTGCTTTTTCCCATCATTCAATTTTTCTTCTCCATGATGTATTCTCTTAAGAAAAGACGACCGCCCAAAATGCCGTCAAAATATAACTATGTATCAAGCTTATCTATGGAAGCCATCTTCCGTATTGCGCAATGTAAGTTTTACCCGTACTGTTATTATGTATCTAAAGCTTACTGACTCCACAGCCCAAGTTGTGGGAATAACCAATTCCAACAGTGAAAATTATCGTAAAAAAATGTATCTAGCACAAGTATGTATTTGTTCAGACTTTGTTTAAGTATAACATCTATTTTTCCTTTTGCAGTGGACAAGACACCCATCAGTGTTATCAAGATCGTCGCTGCAGACTTGCATGTCTCTTTTCTCAAAGGAAGCTCTACGACGAGCGCTTTTAATCTTGATGTTGTCAGCTAGATGATAAATAGCACATATCCCGCTTTCCCCTAACGCTATTGAACGTCAGACCTTAGCGTACCGTAACGGTTGTAAATCTTTTATGGCTTGTTAGATGTATGGCAGTTAGTCTGAATTGGCGACAAATAGATATTTCGCTTACACCAACTTGAGCCCAGATGGACACGAAATTTATAACGTTTGAACAGATAAGTTCATTTAGTGACGCAAATGCTTATTCAAATCCAATATTTGATTTCTCTACACGCAAAGTGATCTCTAGTTGCACAGGCGCAAGAGTTTTTCGAGCAGAGCGGATACCGGTTTGAAAACCATGGTAGCCTGCTTTCAAACAACAACAGTTCTTCCACAACAGATCTCCCTCACCACGACGCCGTGCTACTGGATAGTGTTATCAATTACAAGTGAAACCAGAAGATTCTCATCTATCAAAATGACGACAACGGAGCCGAGATATTCGCCTTGTCCTCTTAAAAGAGATATAAGAGAGGGAGCAAGATAAACAAAGATGCAAAAGGGATGCTACTCGCGGTCCATGCGGCAGTCAACAGTTCTGCATTATCAGACAATAGTTGGAGAAACGATGCGATATGTTGGAACGTGAATAATGAGGTCGTTTTAAAAGAACATGCACAGATGCCCGCTTCTCTGCAACAATATATTTCCCCATTCTGAAGTTATCGGAATCAAGCACACTTCGATATTGACCCGTAAGGATCTGAACAGTCGTGTTCCAGAAGATGGTTCTATCGGTCTGTTCATTGTAGATCTTGCCATTACATCTATCCGTTGCTATTTCGTCGTCACTTCGATCCACATGTAGATAAGGCTATGAAACTCTAACTTTATTGGAGGCTTACACCAATTCACCAGGAAAATGGTGTAACGTTTAATTGCAAATTTTGAATGTTAATCATAAAATTTTTGTACAAGATATTATGGGAATAGGGGAATGGCAAGCGCAATTTAGTCCTTGCCAGCGTTTTCGGGTCTAAGCTGTCGCACTGTCTGGCCAGCTCTCCACAGCTCAGACTCACGAATTTCCTTGAGTTCTTCTTCCAACTTTTCACGGTAATCTGGCTTGGAGTTGCGGTCCAACGAACGGGCAGTCTCAGAACCATCTCTCACCGAAGCATAGAGCTGTTCAAACACAGGCTTGGATGCCTTATGGAAAGGACGCCACCAGTCCAAGGCACCACGCTGAGCAGTTGTTGAGCAGTTGGAGTACATCCAGTCCATACCACGCTCACCGATCAAAGGATACAAAGATTGAGTGGCTTCTTCCACGGTCTCGTTGAATGCTTCAGAGGGGGAGTGACCTATACAGAATATATTATTAGCATTCTTCTCATTGTATTCTTCCCATCGCATACCATTTGCTCTCAAAACCTCATATTGAGCCTGGAAAAGACCCTGGATGGCACCCATCAACACACCACGCTCACCAAACAAGTCCGAGTACACTTCCTTCTCAAACGTAGTCTCATACATATAACCGGAACCAATACCAATGCCGAGAGCGATAGTGCGGTCTCTGGCCTTTCCACTTGCGTCCTGGTACACAGCGAACGAGGAGTTAATACCCCGGCCTTCCTGGAACAGGCGTCGAACGGTGAATCCAGAACCCTTTGGAGCAACGAGAATGACGTCGACGTCTGAAACAATCACGTTCAGATTAGATGATCCAACTTCTCTACGACTTCACTTACCCTTAGGGGGAACGATCTCGGTCTGATCCTTGTAGACGATGGAGAAACCGTGAGAGAAATACAAAGTCTTTCCAGGAGTGATCAAAGGCTTCATCTGAGGCCAGATATCCTTTTGGTACGCGTCGGAGAGCAAGTTCATGACCACTGTACCCTTTTCAACCGCGTCCAACACAGGGAACAGGTTCTTTCCGGGAACCCAGCCTTCCTCGATGGCCTGTTGATAAGTCTTGCCTTCACGTTGACCAATAATAACGTTGACACCGTTATCGCGCAAGTTCAGAGCCTGACCACGACCTTGAGGACCATAACCCAAGACAGCGATGGTATCATCCTTGAAGGTTTCAAGAAGCTTTTCTCTGGGAACGTCCGATCGTTCATACACGGTCTCCTCAGTGCCGCCGAAGTTCAGAGTCTTGTATCCGCGCACATAGGATGGGATCTATTAAAACATGTCAGTAAATACGTCTATTCCGCCTTTGTTGACTTACAATAGCAGTAGGAGCCTTGACAGCTGCAGGTCGCACGTGAGCGGACAAAGTTCGAGCGACGGAAGGACGAGCAAAACGGGATGCGGTACGCAAAGCGGTGGAAAAAGCGCGAGAGGCCATTGTAGAAAAAATGGAAAGATAACAACTGGAAATCAGAAGCCTAATCTTGAACGCTTTTATACCAATGTGTGAATGGAAATACGATGCGTTGAGCAAAGGCGATTCATCACGTCCCGTAACCAATCACATTAGCCAAATGTGTCCCTGATCTATGCAACGAACCTCCGCTACACAAATACGGCTCTCTGATTGGTATGACTCATTCCAGGTGTATGTTATCATGATTCATAGGTTCGGGACAAAAACATGAATTGCTACTATTACTTTGCTTACATCATTGCTTTTCTTTGTAGATATCAATCCCAATGCTTGTATTATTCTGTTCCAGTGATGAGTATCATTAGCCACCAAAGCTTATTTCGATCAAATCGGTGGGCGGGGTTTCAACGTACCATCAAAGTTGTCGGAGCAAGAGGTAATGGTTGGACCTGGGTCACTATTCATCATTTCCTCCTGCCCCTATCATGAATGGTTCTACTGACACGCCGATCCGATAGGTTATCTTTCATGGAAACCAATTTAAAACCCTTTTACCTTTGAAATGCTGCTGTCCCATCCTATAGCACTCCGACACTGAATCCAAAACAATCGACGGGAAGGGCCTCACTTGTAAGCATCTACAATGTGTCCTACAGCGATGTGGGATCAACTTTGAAAGATAACTGTTCGTGCTTACTATGTGAAGAGGTTATTGTAAGCATGCGTGTGTTTCCATAATGTCCTACCGATATGGTAACCATGCAGGGTACAGCGTTTCATACATCACTTCGTTTAGTCCTGAACTTATCACTTCTTCCGCCTGCAGTAGGAGCTCACCTAGGCACGATCATTATTGTCCAAGCTGATAAAAGCAGGCAGATCAACGTTCTTTCATTTTTTCAGTGCTCGGTATGAATTATCCGATCCCGAATTTTTGTCGTACATATTTGATTAGAACATAGCATTTACAACGTATTTGCCCGTCAAGGTAGCAGTAGAACTTCCTACCATTCTCGGCTCTCTGCTTGTGGCTGTCTGCCTACCAAAGAGCATTAACTGCGTTGATAATGGGTATAACTAACACTTTCTTCTCCTTTCACTTTCATCAGACAGCACAATCTGTAAAATGCGTGCCTTTCCTGCTTTTTTTTCTTTGCTTCCACTCCTGTCACTGTCATTAATCCCTCATTGGTTACACTCCTCTTTATCGTCGAGCAGGATATAGATATATTTGAGTCTCGTCCTACTACTAGCCATATCGTCTATAAATCAGAGTTTCGAAGATTGTATATCGTGGAATCGACATAGCCGAGTCTGTCAGTTCGAATATATTATGTGGAAACCGTGAGTTGTTGCTAGTTTGATCTGACGATCCTACTGGAGCTGGTAATTTCTCAACAACGTTTAGCTCTCTTTCTTTTTTTATGATTTAACCGTACCTCATGTAATCTTTTAATTGACATTTGCATTTTAGATTCGTTTGCATTGATACATGTCAAAAATCCTTATGTAGGGTTCTTCAGAGCCCTTTTTCCGTTGAAAAATTCTCCTGTACTGAAGCTCGTACTCATGAAGACACTGAACTACAATATTTGTAGTGTTGGAGTACCCACTTTTAACGATGATTGAATTTCTCACTATTTTTGACAATTGTGAGCAGGTTGGTCGTAAATGTATCTTGACCGAAGACTTTAAAATGTACATGGTTAAGGAAGTTTCCATTTTCCGGATTTTTTTTATGGCTCACTCATCTTGATATTCAGCCAGAACGCGATCCGCTAAATGAGGGTCAGCATCAAATGAGACAAGTTTCCTGATAATTTTCTGGTTGGAAAGCTTCGTTTTCAAACAGTGGTCGTCTGGATCGTGCACATCTTAGGGTGCCGAATTCCCCCCAAAAAGGAAGTTCTCGACTGCCACATATAATATTCTTGGAGGTGACACTGTACGCTTTACTCTACGAAATATCCATTCGGGTTTTTATGAAAGCATATAATCCCAAGTCATTCCTTGGGTAGCCAGATATTCCTATACTCTCTGACGATCTTCGGGATCGGTAATAAAAATAGGGTCGCGCAAACGTAATGTGAATTTCTTTGCAAGGCCATGCCGCTTTGGAATCTTAATCTGCGCCATAAGATGGTATACATCTTTTAATACTCGTGTGCTTCCGGGACTCCCAGCAGCACTTGTCTCGTAAGGCCTAAAGATTATGTTCTTTGAAGGACCACTACGGGACAAACGTAAAATGCCTTCGACAAATCTTACCCAATCTTGGACATACCTAAAGTATCTCGGGCAAATCTGAAGTATTCCTAAGAAGTCTGACGTGTCTTGAGCATATCTGTAGAAATTTTAAATCCAAAATCTTGGACAAATCTGACGAAGGGGTCAAAATCAGAGATCTGTCCAAGATTTTAGTATGAGATTAACTACAGATCCGCCACAGATTTGTCCAACGTCTTTTCCCGTAGTGAACGTTGCAGCAGAATTGGTCCATCATTTGCAGAATTATCAGAGGACGAATTTTCTTCGGCATCTAGATCAGATGTGTTCACATCGGTTTGGAAATTATCCGCCAAACTATCTCTAAATCATCTTGATGTTCTTCGAAGCCTCGCCGTAAAGACGATGTTACGCTGGAAATTTCGGTAGCTAAGTGCTTAGGTACCCTCAGAGATATGGCAGAAGCAGTGATAAGAAAGTAAGAAGAATTAGAAGTTTGGATTTCGTAGAATTTAGTTTGTTGTTAGTAAGCACCAGGTGTATATTTGAGTGAAGATAAATAAGAAGAAAAACAAAAAGAGTCAGTGGATTCCGTTTGATGATAATTTCTTGATAATAACCAACGGAGTCAGAGCAAATAAAAAGGCGGCTTGAAAACTAAAGAAAGCCTTTGGAGAAAACAACTTAGAGTGCCTGAGAACACAAAGAGAAATATGTCTTTGTAACCTGTTGAATTATTGAACAAAAAGAGGGGCTATTTAGACCAAAATTGATTAACACAAAAAAAAAAAAGAAAACTCTCTTGGAACTGAATTTTCCCGGGTTGTCTCGTTACTGATCTACTCGCGTTGCTACGTTGTGAATGTTCTCGAGTCGCCTCGTTGTGGATTTATCCGTATTGCTATGCAGCACTAATGTGGGGAGTGTAGACCATGCGATTTGAGGGTTCTGATCTGAAGCGGCAAATTGCTGTGCCTAAGTGTACTTCATTCTGTTCTCCATCGTTTTTTCTTTTCATCCCCATTTATTTAACGCCAGCAGTTTCAAGATAACAACAATAAGAAGGATCAAAATAAAGATAAAAAAATAAAGAAAATGAAAACTAAAACCAAAAAGAAATAAAATAAGGAAAATAAAATAAAACAAAGAGTGGGACCCCACGACGTAAGCACCCCTTCAAGGAACCTCTTGTCGCCCGTTACATTGTCCGTGAAGAATAGGTCAGGCTCTTTGTGCCCATACGAGCGATAAGAGGCAAGCATTTCTCAAAGGAATATTTGAGATGCAATAGCTTTTTTTGTGGGGACAAGCTGTTGAGGCCAGATTTGTTCGTATTCATTACATATAGTATGTAGCGCACAGAAATTGGATGCACCACCGAGTTTTGTCATATGCTTAATGATTTTGAACGAACGGTCGCCTTCCAAGTCTATCCATCCAAAGTCATCATCTCTTTGTCCATCAATGGTCGCAGTTGGTCTGTAAGGGCTGTGTACACTAATCGCAGACTGTTATGTGGAAGGGACGTAACCAGCGTATCCTAGCAGACCATCAATTGGTGAGAATGCAGTGAATGAATTCGTCTGGTTGGGTAGATCACGGAGTGTCGGACGCTGTTGTCGTGCTTGTATTATCTTAAGATTCAACAGCTCCAATCGGCTGTGGCACAGCTTGTGCAGCTCGTATAGCAGCGTACAATTTTTCTGGACCAAGGGCATTTTGAAAGTATAGACGCATCAGGTCAGCTAAAGCACTCAAAGTGGTGCCTTTATGCGTGATTTTAACAGGAAATTCTGCTTGAACCTGCTTTGGCAGTAGCTCCATGATTTCACCATCATGGCCATTGAGAGTGGATTCGCTTCTCCTATTGTCGCAGCTGCATCTCTTGAACATCAAGTAGAAACAACTACGCAACTTCCCAGTTAGACCCAATGCATGCTGTTTGATATGAGCTAATTACCGTTCGGTGTCAACCGGTCGTGCGACCGTATTTAGGTTGAAACAATCACTACTCATTTATGCATTGCGCTTTGGACAATTCAGTTTGCTGACTGGAAGCAGGAGCTTGTCAGGTATCCATAAAAGCACTTGTGTTTGATACAAGGTGTCTGGGATTAATGAACCAGATCCCAGGCTGAAAAATGGCGATTTCCGTTCAATCCAAAATATTACCTTGCCGACAGGGATCGGGATTATTTATCAGTCTGGATTTCAGTGACTTCAAGTAGGGATCTAGTGCGCCAGCAGGGGCAGTGTCGGCTACGACATCAGCATCGTCGTCTGCACAGGGTTCGTCTGTGGCATTTTCTAAATTCACTTCCAACGCTGAACCGTCCCCACTTCCTGTATGAGCGTTTCTAGGGTGTTTCCTTCAGTCCCTCCTTCACGCGTATCGATGTCAATATTCTCGTCGGATACCTATGTGACGCTTAGGTTTGTATCAAATGGTTCGTTGAATGTGCTAACACAAACCTGAAGGTACCAAGTAGATGAAGTATTGTTAACACTGCATTGATCAATATCATCTTCACGAGGCTCACTTGGGCCAGCTTCGTCGCGTTGAGGATCGAACATCGCACTAAGTCTTGTTTGACCTAGAAGTAAAAGAGCCCTCGGGCAACGTGCATGATGATCATCTCTGTTCTTCTGGACAGACAGACTTCCGAGCGATCTGCCCGTCAATATGTAAAGGACAAAACGAAAAAGATTGTTATCCCGAAGATGGCGGCGATTCTCCAGTGTATAAGCTCAGTTTCAATTCACTTTTAAAAGATGCCCGCCCGCTTATCAACCAAGAGATACTGTGCAATTGGTAGAGTACACCGATGTTGATATTCGATTGAAAATAGAAGTGTGCAAGCTCGAAGGGGAATAGTTATGGGTCTGTCGAACAACTTACTAGAGATATACCTTCTGCCTATTTATATTATTTGTCACCAAGCTGTACTAGTTATGAGGACCGGTTAACCTACGCGTAAATCATTATGATCTATAAGGAATTTCTTATGGGGCCTTTAGGGTTTATGCATGAACGTTTTCAATGCTGATCCTATCATCATCTGCGGCATCCAGATGTGTGCAGAAGATCAGTAGTATATGTATGTATTTAGTTGGGTAAGGAAAAAATCATGTCATTACAATCCTCTTGGTGCCCCAATTATAAAATGATAGACTGTTGCCGTATCTTGAGTCACATTACGTATTAACCTGTTAAATGCCTGACTCAACTTCAAGTATTAAGCTATGAGTTTGACGCTGACTATATATGAATGGGTATAACTAATGTAAAGAAGTGTTCAAATACTAAGGTCAAAGGTTATAGGATCATAGATCCATGGTGATGCGACCGCTAAACGTTCGGTATTCTAGAAGCTGATGTCAATTGGCTCTTGTAAGTTCTTATTGACTTTCATGAAGTAAATGTTTATTGGCTGCACTATATCGCGCTACAATTGGCTCAGAAGTGTAAATGTGCTAAAATCAAATCTAATTGGTCAGGTCTGACCGTACCTATGTTATTGGGCAACGACTTTCAATTTCGATTGTCCAGTGATATCAATTATGTGTTGGCAGCGACATCCCTTATTGGATCAACTGTATACATTTACGGATCCGGCAGGAGGGCCTTTCTAGGTAGTGCGTCCTGCATCATACAAGAATAGAACAGGCTGATGAATGATCTCTATTTCAATTCCTAAAAGGCCACTTGTCGTCTTTCACCTACTTGATAACTCTAGTCACCATTATTAATTGCTTATCGCTTATACTGAAGGCGATCTCGAGTCCTCGGTACTATGAAACCTGTGGGATCAATTTAATTCGCAGTTTCAAATGTAGTCTGGACCGTTGTTACGTTGCAGTATCACAACAGCGCCTAACCAAGTCATATGACTGAGGACAGGGCAGGACCGAGCATTTTCGGTTTATCAAAAATCACGGATTTATACAGTCCGCCAGCTGCCCACGTGACCCGTGATTTTTGAGTTTGGGCTCATGGACGGTATCTGAAAATCCCAGCGATAAATGTATAACCGTCTTCATATAGCTGATTTCAACGGCAAGTACTATTTATTTACATTTGCCTGCATCATGTCTTTACTATGATATATCATCTAGCACTTGTATCTCGCTCATTAACGCTGGCTTTAATATTAGGCGAACTGGAACACCTTTGTTCATGGATAGTGGTTTCGGATTACGTGTGATGGTTTATGCATCTCCACTCTTTCTCAACCAGAATGATATAATGAATTCGCTATTATATCATGGATGTTCCAGATATGCTCTAGTTTGTACCGGGTGTCCTTCATGCCCGAGAAGCTATTGGCCACACAACCTGTTTATCGTAATCTATCTGTGAAGATTTATTTGAGGCATGACCTGTTCTCGTTCTCAAACACATACTTAAAAACAAATATTCTATTCGATTGTCATCTATAACAAGCTATTATCCCTTTTTCTTCATTCTTTCGAATGTATTCATCTTAACGGTATTTTTCTTTATTGGTAATCATGTCATGGACTAACCTGTTCTTCAGGATCCTCTTTCCGCGTGAGCCGTATCATCAAGCTACGTAGTTGCGGGTACGGGATGACTTCCTTGTGATGATATTAGCTCTTTTTTTCCTTTAACCAAACGGTTTGTCATTGTTATTCCTTGTATGCCGATACTTACTGTGCAATAGACTTCTGAACAGTTTATTACCTTCTTTTGTCTTTACCGATAACCAAGGGTAGGTAGCTTTACTCCAAAATAAATCAAGCTAATATCCTTCCAACAGTGGGACACCTATGGGTGATGACCGCTCAAGTCGTATTTGGTATTCGCCATCTCGTTTTCTCGCTGAAAGCATTTTCTATTTATTGTAAGTGATTTAGCTGCAGTAACGTTTTGATACTGAGATTTTGAATCTGCTATTGGTTGACGGTTATGATACACCCACAACACCATGTTGTGGGTGTTTACAAAAAAAAAGCGCCGTAGATCCTCCGGGAACTGCAAATGTTGTTTGATCAGGGTTCATTTGTGTTGTATCCAAACAACTCAATGCTACACAACAGTTCCCAATAAGTGTATCACACATCACTCCGCTAAATTCGGTTATCTAGAGGGATTTTTTAGTAAAACAGTTCCTCGTTCTTTTTCACAAGAATAAAACAGTACACCGAGTCTCACGAACTTCACCGTTTCGACTTAGTAGATAACCGACATAACAATTTGCATTGTGCTAATGACTTTCCTAACAGGCGGCTTTATGTGATGGCACCAGGACTACGTAAGTAATGCGCTTTATTGTGCTTGCCATCTCATCTAAGGTGTTCTAAGGGTCCTGCAAAACGTTCTCGTCCGGGGACGTATATGCTAAAACCATCAGGTAAAAAAAAAATTGTCGGACCTTTGTGTGAGCTGACTTTTCCGGGATTTTTCATATACCGTTCTGTTTCCTCACAGCAGGACCCGGAATCAACAATTCGATGGCAGCATGCCACTTCTTTAGAAGAAGAAAAGGGGATCCTCGGGCTTATGAAATTCCATGTCTGCCAAGTGGCTGGACGTATATAGCTTTGATCTATTCCTTTGATATCTCTATTATTTTGACAGCGGGATCACACTGCTTTGTGCCGGCTCCATTTCTCAGATCAGAATAAACTATTCTTAAAACCTGTAGTTGGATATTAGGGTAACATTGAAAGCTTTAAGTCCCGTGGAACAACTTTATAAGAAACGAATACGAAAGATATCAGAAGCTGGAAACGTGCGCTTAAGCATTAAGTTGATGTACCGAGTTAAATTTCCAACGATTGACTTGAAGATCTAACCCGTCTTTCTGCAATCGACGTTCTGTGCCCATTGCAGAAGCTGACACACTTGTCTCCTGTGATATTGGCCTTCTACCCTATTTTTTCTTATTGTCCCTCTTGTTTTTAATTGTTTTTTTTCTCTGAAATCAGAATTTATAGCGCCAGTGATTCTTCCAAAGCGCTATGCGTAACGATAACTATAAATTTGTCGTATCTCTGGCAAACAATATCCGTTTGTTTCTATAAGTGCATTGATTTTCATTATCTTCTCGTTCCAACTTGAGGATTTTTGAAATAGCGGCGGTCTCAGGATAAGCTAAATCAAATTGAGCTCTTTAGTCTACGCTGCTATTTCCACCCTAGACAGCCCGCGTTGTCTTGTTCTTTTAGCAAAGACTATCAACCATTATATACACATTCAGGCGGCACTTCTTTTAGCGTTCTATAAATTCGCATTCTTCGTCTCTATTGTCACGGATTACCTACAAGGAGTTTCTTAGATCTGCTGCAATGAGAGTGAGACATATTTGGTTAAACGTGGTGTGTACGTATATGGATCATTTCAAAACAACTAATGTCTTTGTAATATTACTTAACTGCGAAGACTCACTACAATATATGATCAACAATTCATAGCTTTCGCTCGTTAGTTCCATTGCACGCGTATAGCGACGGTGGAGAGAGGACAGAAGAACTAACGTTGAAAGGGAGGGGGACATTATTTTTCTGCAACTGTAAGCGGTGGTACAAAGATCAAAAAGTTGATCATCTTGATCAAATTCGTAACTTTCGCCGACTAATCCATTTCATTGCCCTTTTTTATTATGAAGGTTCGGCTTCTTTTAGTCGCAACTTCACCAGGTACTTGTTTGTTCGAGAGCTTGTCCAAATTTGCATCCACAGTCGAGAACAAGGTGTCTCAACACTACGTATCTAACTGTCGGTCATAATCCCTGACGACAGTTTTTATTGATCTCCCTTCTGGGAATGTATGTTCTCCCAGCGCAAGGGCCGCCTTGTATCGCGCGCGATCCTTAGCTCGGGGTTCATCTCCGAAATTAGTTGAATGCCTGGCAATCTCCTTTGTATCTGTGATACGTTGCAATTGTAACCTAGTCCATTTGCTTTTCTTCGTTCCGGCTAGAAGTGAAATTTAGCGGAGCCTCCAGATGTATATAACGCTCAAGTAGATTCACTTCGTCCGAATCTGGGGCCTGATGGAGAATAGCAAAAGATGGCACTGCGTTTTTTTTTCTTTTTTGCACACGAGATCCGTAAAGCATTCGTTCAGTAAACAAAGTAGAGTAACAGTGGGCATAATTGTAACGTCTCAAGTCACCAGTCATCCTTCCAAATTTCACCTCTGTGGTGAAGATCCATGGCTCAGCCATCCGACACCGAAGAAATAAGGCTTACGAGGAATAAGAAATACTTCCATACCTGCTATCTTAATTCCAAAACAAAAAGGAAAAAAGAAAGGACGGATATATGTCCAATAATCCTCAATGCGTAGCGCATAAATATGATGCTTTTTGGCAGAGAAATTGCTTTCAACTGCTGCGCACCAATCTAGTGGCCGCTCTGTTTTCGTAAATTGGGACCCATTTCCTTTTCTTTATCTATAACAGAGTTTGTTCCACTTAGCGGAAGCTCACTCCTGATAGATTTCAATTAGTGATGACGTTGAGAAACTTATCGATTTTCAGAAAGAAAGCTGCAGGTTAGAATATAGCCTTGGACTGTACCTGCAATCAAATTGACGAAGGTGTAGTCCACAGCTCTTGTTACCACAAGGCGCCATGTCCTTCAGAGAACCAGATCACACAAGTTATAGCAAACGATAAATCAGGCTGTCAATGGGTTCATTTTGCCTTTAGGTGTTAAAGGCGATGCCAAGCCTTTATCATTGACCGCTTAATAGGAATTTACTATATTGTGGTGGTACGAGATGTTTCTTCTTTTTGCGTATAAATACAGTAATAAAGGTAAGCACCAGCTTATTGTCAGCTGATCAATATTTATCCTCAGCCACAGTAAGTGTGCAAGATCCAGCTCATTAGGTTTTGATAGAGTATCTAATTTCTCCTGTGGCACAACGAGCTTGCTATTTCAATTAAGAATTTGTTAATTAAAGATGTTGCCCCAGCAAATCATATAAAAAGAGTACGGCAATTAACGAACTTGCGCCTCATCTATCCATGCCTCGTACCGTAAAGGTCCACGTCGATGAAGTATCTTTCTCTGTGTCGAGTTCCAACTATGCGATGATTGCTCTTAGCGCTGCTGTCCTAATAGTAGCAGCGTACAGAGCGTACAGCTACCAATACCTGAACCCGTCCGGTTTAGTCTGTCTTGCTTCGTTTTCGCTGCTTCTCAGTGCAGTGCTGGATTATTCCGGGACCACCGACGGTGTACTCGCAATGGTATTTTTTACTTTCTTTACTCGAATGGTATGCTGGCTCGTACCGTTTGAGGTCTTTCGCCAAAAGTCGTTGACGTCGCCGGAAGACAAAGCCCTCAACAAGAGACCCGACTTGATGGTCATCTATTTTTGTTACGTGTACAACGCAATACTCGTGATCTGCTGCATTGTCTTCGCTATACACCGTATGCAATATTATTACTACCTCGAATATGTAGATCTCCTATTGTTTATAACCTTCGGTCCGTGGGTTCTCATGGCGGCACTCCTTGGTCTTTCCTGGCACTACTGGCGCTCCTTCGAACGATTTGATCTACTAATGGTGTACGAGGGCATTCTCTTCAGTATTTTACTTTCCAACAGCATCATCGTAGATACATATCTCCATAGTTACTTGAATGACTCAGACATGGATATCGTAACTTTTGTATTTGATCAACTATTGAGATGCTTCGCACTCTTTCTAGCTGCAATAGTGGGCCATATATGGATTCCAGTCGAAAGGGACACGAATGACGCAGAAAATGGCGAGGTCAAGGAAAAGGCCAAGACAAAAGAGAAGGCAAAGTCGAAGAACCAAAAGAACGACGGCTTTATGATCAGTCTCCATATTGGAAACCTAAGCATTGGGTTTAATCGACAAGCTAACGAACCCACTGGTGAGAACGTGGATGAGAGCGTGGAGGAGACCGTTGCACCATGCTCAGAAATAAACCCGGAGAGCACTGAAAGCATAAGATACAATGAAAATTGAACAAGTCATTGCATCTTCAATAAAGTCTTCGCAGTCTCTTTTTTGGGTATGAACATGTCTCTTATTTCAAAACAACCGGTTTTTCTGATACCTTTGTAACGTGTTGTAAGTAGCAAAAATCCCCAATTAGAGAGTAAACATGTCAGTTAGAGGGTAAAAGCGGACCGACCTGATTAATTTGATATTTTGGAACTGTATAGAAGACACATTTATATACACGGAGCCGAAGCAAACAGCGTGATTATTATGTGATCAGTTACACGTACCACTGCTTAACTGAAAATTTTAAGCCCTCCTATTGAAACTACTACTCTAGCAACGCCCGCAACAGCGCCATCATGTAAGCAACTCCAACCTCTCGTATTTTTTGGGAAAGTAAGATGACATCCAAGTCTTGATCTGTTTACTAACCACGAATGCATGTCTGCGCTACTCTATATAGATTCTGTGTCCATCAGGATGACCAAATTGTTGTAAGTAACGTATGACATCCTCTCCAAACTATATGCCAATGACCGTCGACTCAATTGTTAATCGGTGTAAATGTGGTCTCCACCGAAGCAAAATCATATGAATTAACGTGAAATTTCATTCAATAACCGACCATGCGTCACTTTGCCACGTTTTTAAGTTGCAGTGATCAGGGTGGCATGCAGCAGAGAATTACGAAATTTTTGTTCCAATCTATTGTATGAGTGCATTCTCTTATATACACCTCTACTCTGGTACCATCGTGCCTCCTTGCGAATTAACAGGCGTCGCTGTTTTTGCGGTAAGCAGCACACTAGAAAGTGTCTCTTGAGCTGCTGCAGCTTAATGCAATTGGAGGTAAATATTTACTCAAAATAAGGAAAACTATAGTTCCCATCATGTCCTCTTTCATGGCACTTTGGGAGAAAAAACTTTTTTTAAAAAAACAAGGAATATAATTTCATCATAACAGTTGCAACGAGGAAATGAATGATAAGGAGGGAAAAATAAGGGGCATAAGCGAACGAGGTGGAGACGACACAAAGAAGGAACGAAGAGTAGAAAAGAAAGCTTGAGAAAAAGCAATCAAAAGCATTACCCTCTGGGAGCAGTGACGAGAGACGATTACACGAGGAGATATAAGCAAGGGGTCTACAAATGATTTCTGCGGTTGGAAGATCTCATCGGTTGCGTCACATTTGCACGACTTCCCTTCAGCATTGCTCTGCATAATCAGCTTACCTACCTTCAGAAATAATTTGGCAGTGAATTTGTTGATGTTTAGATGAACGTCATTTCTTCCAATGTATAGTCATTACGTGCAGTAGCCCAACCACACCAATCATGACTGTGAACGTCTTAACCTTGTCTTATCGTAAGTACGTTGTAACTTTTATATGCATTCTGCCAAAGCTAAAAGTCCGTCTTTGATGCATGGCACTATACTTACGACGTTCATTAATAGTATCAACTAACCTTTGAAGACATCAATTTTTAGAGAAAACATCAGTATACCATCGTAACCGTTTGTCTACATGGTGAATCATAGCTGTTCCCCAAGACAATAGGTTTATATTCCTTTTGTCTGGTTAGCAGTGAATATTTAGCCACGATGTTTAAGCTTGCGATTTGCTGTAAATATGTACAACGTTGAAACGTCGTTTGAACGCTTCCATGAGGAGATGACCTGTTTTTTTTTATATTCATATCCGTTGTTATGGCACATATTATGGGATGTAATCGTTGAGTGTAATTTGTCTGTTAAAGCTTCTATTTGGCAAGTAAAAATGATGCATCGTGGACCACTTTTTGATTAGGCTGGTAATTTGGCCGGCAAGGCAAGACTTTGTGGTTAGCTACTCAGAAGTTTAAACATGATGGACTACAAAGAACTATGATGTCTTTGTATACAAAACTCAGATCCTGTCATGGGTTCTGCTCCTATGAGACGGTATCCTACAACCATAACTGTAAGTCGCTTACAGATGCTGCGGCGCAAAATGCAAAGAAGATCCGGTACGCATCATAAACATCATTGTAAATATCGCCAAGGTAAGCCAGTTTTCGCTGTACACGATTTGCGATTACATGTAAATTGATGGAGGCAAATTCACAAATTATGTATCAGTCTAGATTACTTACAGAGAAGTACGATTTTGATCTCTTTACGTGCCAATTTTGTACTGAAACGCTCGCTACATTGTGCCTTTAGTAGGTATACGTCGTCTCGTAAAGTAGATTGTATCCTATTAGCGACACGGTCCTTGTGAAATCCTTTAAAGCCATAAAAATTAGGTTAACTAACTCGGATGCACGAAAAGTGATGGTCGTTCGCATCATACTTCGCTTTTTGTTTGGATGAGCAGTTTGTATATTGTTTGTGCAACAAAAACATTTCCGCCAGAGTAGCCAAAAGGCATGGACGCAGACGTGAACCGTAAAACTTGCTCTGGTTTTGCTCCGATGCATCAGTATAAAAGGTAGTGACATTTTGGTGAATCATCTTCTGATCGGTTTCCTTCGCTATCTCCATGATTCCTTTTGGCGGCTTTCAAACCTACCCTGGTGCTGTAACTTTCTCTTCAACTAATGCCAATAGGGCCATGATCGCCCTTAGCGCAGTTGTCATTCTCATGGCAGTCTTTCGGGCGTACAAGCGCAAATACACCAATCCATCTGGTTTGATCTGTCTTGGCTCGGTGTCATTATTTCTCTCTACGGTCTTAACAGAAGTTGGAGAATCTCAGTACAATTTGGACGCCTTGCGTGCAAGTAGATTTTTCGCTCATTTTGGTCGCCAGGTGTGCTGGCTCGTACTATTCGAAGTTTTCCGTCAACGATCGCTACGTTCTACGGAGATAAAGCCATTGAGCAAGAAACCGGACTTAATGGCCGTATACCTTTCCTACATGTATATTACAGCGCTCATCACTTGCACAATTGTCTCAGTTAGCTTATCCGATTACCAATACTTCAACAACATTAATTCTACAGCCCTGGAAAACTTCGTCGATTTCGGTCAATGGGTCCTCGTAGTAATCTTCCTTGGTCTCTCCGTGTATCATTGGTGCGAAATAAGGCGATTCACAGCATTGATGGTGTACGGGATCATCCTTTCTGTTTGCCTGCTTGTTGATTCTGTAGTGCAAAGGCAACTACCTGACAATGCGATCAGCGCTACGGTTGCAACTACCTTATACTTCGTCGTTGACCAACTCATGGTTATTCTTGCACTCCTTCTCGCGGCGACAGTGGGTCATGAATGGGTCCGTTTCGAAAAACACACAATCACTACGGTGATAGTGTATGAGGATGAACATAAATCTATCACCCCTGTTGGTGAGGATGCGGCGTAAAAACATCATAAGCTTGCATTCATGTACTTCTTTCCTCCCTAAACGAGAAAATCTCAGACATAGGCATACTTTATTTATATACATAAAATTTAGTTAGTACGTACTCTTTACAAACAGCCCTACATCTTTCTTTCAACGTATCATGGTTTCACAGTTACTTGCATACATGTATTGGGACTTTAGCTAAATCATATCCTCACTCCGATAAGGCAAGGGTATTGATAGATGATGTTTGACGTTGAAAACGGTTACCATAACGATAAAGAACAAGTAGCAAATTACTATATCACCACATTTGACGTGTTTCTGTCAACTCTATCTGAGAACATTACGTACTAAGGAAATCACCTGCAACGTAGCAGCTACTCCAGCAGGCGAAGCTGATGCGAGCATCATAAATCTATGGATAGTCCCGAGATAACGTGTAGCTACGACGTCTACTCCAGCAGCTAACAGACGGTGTGCATAAATCTCTCCCTCGTCACGCATGACATCCGCCTCTGCGGTTATCACTAGTGTCTTAGGAAGCCCATTCAAGTCATCAAGTCTTGCCTTCAGAGGGCACACAGTAATTTTCGCACGGTCTTCCTTATGAGGAGCATAGGCCTCGTAATGGGACATCATTGCGTCACGAGTCACAAGATAGCCTTCCTTGAATTCGAGGTATGTAGGTGCATCGAAGTCGTCGTTGAGGCAGGGACAAAGAAGAACCTGATATAAAACGGACGAAAGCAATTGTTTGTTCTTTTGTTTGATAAACACTAAAATAATTGGTAAGCACGGGAATCTTTCTATGGGTGGCACATAACGTACAGCAAAGAGCTGTTGTGAGATTGGCACCTGCTGAATCACCTCCTAGCACGATGCGCTGAGTATCAATGTTTAGTGAAGCATTTTCTTTGACACTCCAGCAAAGCGCGTCATAACATTCCATCAAAGCGACAGGATACTGGACATCGGGGCTCAAAGTATAATGAACGTAAAAGACAGCTACGTGAAGTTCAAGGCAAACCTATCCAAGCAAGCATCAGTAACAAGATCGTAAGGCTCGATGGCTTACCTTGGTTAGAAACTGCGCATAGTTATTGACGTTGTTCTCTGTCCATCCTCCGCCGTGCCTAGAGTACACGTAAGCATGACGTATCATTAGTGATTTTTACTTGCAGAAAAAGAAAGAGAGGAAGCTTGTCTCCACTGGCTCCAGGTGGGCGAATCACGCTTACATTGATGCTGCGTCCTTCTTTGGAAGTAAACCATTTTTCTTCTGCTTCTACTTCACCAGACGGGATATAAAAGCCTAGACCCTGGGATGGTTTTATCTCGGCATTCTTATTTCCTGCAGCTTCCCTATTGGCAATAAGCTCTCTGGAGAATGCGTCCAATTCGACTCTGGGCTGGGTCATTGTGTATTGTCTATTTGTTTTTAAAGAAATACAGAGACTCGATAGAGTGTAATGTCACAAAGTAGAAGAAAAGGAAAAGAGGTGTTAGCATGATTAGAGTATTAATTTTTCTCAGGTGAACAATAGGTTACACTAAGTTACCGAAAGGGCGCAGCCGCAGCAGAAGCGGTGATACATTTTTCACAACCGCAGTTACCCGGGGGAAACACCAAAAGTTTTGCGAGAACCAGTAGAGAAGCTTAAGACTCTGGTGCTCCAAATAAAAAGGAGCCGTGAAATTCCGATTACCACCATACGAGAATAAATCTGGATCGCGAAGTTGAGCAGACCTCATCAGGGAAGCAGTATTGCCAGGTAATTAAACGCGGTTGTGCTGGTCTAAATTAGATTGGATAGCACAGCGGACTACCCTGGCTGATTGCAATACAATTTCTGTACAATACAGCTTCTGAAAGAGTCAGATCCTCGAAAACTAGGCGGTTGCCAGCGATCGCTACGAAGAAACGGGTCTTTGATATAACTCAATGAGTCGTTTTTTCTCTTCAATTATAATCAAATGCCACTGGTCGGATGATACCTTTCTCGGATATCAAATGTTTGACCAATTGATTTTTCACATTGTTTAAAAGGATTGTGGAAAACAGAACAGTCTATTAGCTAAAGAAGGATTAATCGGAACATTATAAACAAAATGATTAAGGGAATTCAAATTTGAACGAAAACGTGTGACCACCGCCACCACCATTGCCACCGAAAGGAAATCCGCCAAAATCAGCGAATGGGTTCTGGTCATACGCGAATCCGGCATTCTGTCCTGCCTCAGGATCATATGGGTCGAATCCTTGATCGAATTGCTGGCGTTTTTCTATAGCAAATACGTGTCGTAAGTAAAACCGACTTGGTAATTATCACTAGATCGTCCTTATTTTACCTGCGTCGCTTAGAACTTCGTAAGCTTGATTGATGTCGGCCATCTTCCGCTCGACTTCTTCTTTACTCAGGTCACCATTGTATTTATCTGGATGCCATTCTTGTGCCTTCTTCCGGTACGCTTTCTTGATTTCTCGTGCATCAGCGTTTCGACTAACGTCTTCATTGCAACGATTATAAGTTATAGATTTAGTGAGGTGTCATACTGCTTACCTAATATCTTATAGTAATCTCGTTTTTTTCGTTGTCGTAGTTGTTGCTGTGCCTTTTGTAGTAGGTGTCTCACACGGTTATTACCGCCTCCACTTGCTTGTTCCGCGCGTTCGAAGTCTCGTACCGCTGCCTCCAGATCGTCTGCCCTCATCTTCATCTCACCACGATATATCAGCGCATCGACATGATCCTCCTGCAAATCGAGTGTCGCCGTGCACCAAGTGTCAATCTTTTTGTCTTCCTTTTGCTCTCCAAAGAGCTTGCATGCAAGGGTATAAGCTCGCAAGTGAAGTCGTTTTGGCAGCACAGCCTTTTTTACATTCAGCTCCTTCGCAAGTTCCTCTAAATGTCCGTCAAAATCTGCCATAATGCCATTCTTCGTTGCAGTTCCCACAAGCTGGTTAGCGGCAGTAGCGTATTTTTTCCGTTGTGTATCATCTTCGACTTTGTTTAGCGCTTTATCTAACTTCTTTATCGTGCGAAAGAGAGCTTTGCATTTCTTCTGCTCAGGATCATAGTGAAGACATTGCTTCACTTGAGACAGTGCACCTTGTGTTTCACCTAGGGAGAAAAACTGGATGCTAGCAAGCTGCATCAAAAGTTCTGCGTCAGATGGCGTCAAGTACGCCACACGGCTGTAAGTAACAAGATCAGTACAAAACGCTAAAGGCGGTTGGTTCGTTAACGTACGTCAAATCTCCGACAGCTTCTTCAATTTCGCCTTTGGAAATGTGACATCTAGCGCGCACCAAACGAAACTTCGCTTTTTGTGGTGCGGTTGCGATCGTGTCTGAAATCAGTTGAATGCAAGCATCATAATTTTCTGCCAGACGTTCTTTTTCGGCCTGTTCTGCCCGCTGTCCAGCCTCGACTACGGTTGCTAGCTAGATAAAGAAAATAAATTTCGGGTTCAGCCTTTCTACAGATTTGTGCCACAACAACTATGTATACCAATGCAGAAGCGTCGCTATCATTGGATTGAGAAGCAAGATATTTCTGCAAATCTTGCTTTGCCAGTTCAAATTCTCCCGTTTTCACATAAATACGAGCGCGTTGGATTAGGACGTGATCGAAGTCAGGTTTCAAACTCAAAGTTTTGGAGAAGTCCTCGACAGCGGCGTGGGTGCGGCCCAGGGACAGGTACGCTGTTGCTCGCTTATAATAGGACAAGTAATTACCGGGATCCTTAACTAATGAACGAGACATTCGTACGTGATTTACTTTTTCTTTCCTCATCGAACTTACGGATTGCTGCATCGTAGCTCATCAGGGCACTATCAAGCTGACCCCCGATCAGGAACTGATTACCATCCAAGACGTGCTGATCAGCTGTTTTCTCGGTCAGCACGGTTGCTGGAAGCAGAAATGGCAATAGACATGCAAGCAAGCGATGAGAGCGCATAGCGAAAGGAAGGGGCGAAAGAAAGCGTCGCACAACGATTGAATGTGGTGAAATATCATTTGTGGGGGAGCTACGAATTTCCATAAACGGCAAAATGGTGAACCATGATAGAAAAATAGATTTCGCGTAAGCCCATTATCTCAACAGAAACAAGCACATTTTCCAATATGGGTTGCAAACATCCAACATCTTTTTGACAATCTGCTGAATGTCTTTGTATAAAGAAACCCAAAGATCAGCTGTAGGAAAAGAAAAATAAATATCACCGGATTATTTTCTAAGAAGAGATAGCAACCGAAACAAGTAACCGTAGGCATTTGAATGACGGTGAACTGTGCAAGCTTGTAAGGATAAAGCGCGTAGAATAGAAGGAATCTACTCCCGAAAGGCGATTCTAGATGGAATCACCTAAAGCACTATGGATTAAATTTGGATTTTATTGTAAGCCGATGAGCGCTTCGCCATTTAGCATGTCCGCTCTAGCCGGTTCCAAGAAGAAAAGTATATAAAAAACCCTTGACACGCTTAAGGGAAAAAGGTAGAAGGCTAATGGGAAGGGGAACAGAGGTGGGGAAGATGCATGATGTAAGGAAAAGATCGAAGAAGAGAGAAAAAAAATAATAATAAGAGCGAGAGTGGGGATGGGGGGGAAGAGGGGAGAGATTAGATCAAAAGCTCGACATATCGGAGACCTGTGAAAAGGCAGAAGAAGTGGTTGCTTGTGGTTGTCGTGGAGGGGTGGTCAACCAGGTGAGAAAGGGACTGTCATGGGTTGGATCCGGACGAAAATCACCATCAGTGTGGCAAAGTTCATCCAGCTGACGAAGTATCTTGGTCAGTGTAAGCCAGGTATGGCGCCAGTGGTCTATCTGTGCCTCAGTACGCGGTGGGCGAGTTGGTAGTGTTAAGGACGTAGAAGATCGGGTCCAAGACGACAAGTGGCACGTTCAGCTGACGGTGGGTCTGAAAGCAATAGAGAGCATGGCGGCGACTGAGTTGATCATGCGCGGGGCAATTACGGCATGGCCAGGGTTTACCGTTAGGCATCCACCCGAGCCGCCATCGAATACATCTGCTGCGCTCTTCTCTGGTCATCGGTAGCTACATGATCGGATCGACACCGGGGTTTGCGTGGCAGGCTTTAAGAAGGATATTTCCCGGTCCAAGGAGTAGATCACGGAAACGAGCATTCCAGAAGTTCCGTATATGTTTGTTCAGTGCTTTACGGTCAATAGTTGATCACGGAGTCGGGATTTGCGCCCATAGTGGAGTTGATCGAACGATTTGCCATTGTGATTGCAGGGAACCTTGCAAGCGAGGTAAGAGCGACGAGAGCAGAGAATCGGGTGGCAGGTGGTATGCACGATAAATGAATTTACACTGTAGCGTTGCGGCCCGTACAGACATTGGTGGGATGCACGAAAGGTGCTTCATCACAGTTGTAGAGGAGCGGCTATGCGCCCCATAGAGCAGGCGTAGGCAGTTCGACTGTGCGTCTTCTAGTACTTGGATCTGTTTTGCAGTCAGGCATTCTAAAGCACTATGGATAGACCTTGTCGCATATGTCGCATTAATTGACGCTTTCCTCCCAGATCCAAACCACGACAGTCCTTTTCTCACCTGGTTAACTACTCCTCCACGACAAGCACGGAATCCCCAAACAACTGCTTCTTCTGCCTTTTCGCAGGTCTCTTCCTCCCCATCCCCACTCTCGTTCGTATTATTATTATTATTATTTTATTTTTTCTTTCTTCGATCTCTTCTTCACCTAGTGCACCTTCTCCGTTTTTGTTCACTTTTCCTTTAGCCTTCTACCTTTTCCCTTTAAGCGTGTTAAGGGCTTTTTATATACTTTTTCTTCTTGGAACTGGCTAGAGCGGACATGCTAAATGGCGAAGCGCTCATCGGCTTACAATAAAATCCAAATTTAATCCATAGTGAAGGTAGCATTGGTCTTGTTCTTAGCGCAAGGGAATACGTTGTACATGAGCAAGATTTAATTTTGACTTTAGCGATATAAGAAAAGATGAACAGTAACGAGGAGTTTTTTGTCATCGTAACAGTTTACTACCTCTGTGCAGTTACTGGATCCATAGTTCCCCACTCTCTGTGCTACATCCATGTATCTGCTGAGATAACGGGCTTAAAATAGCTTATCCATAGCGCTTGTCCGGAGATGAAGGTTAATACATTTGTAGGTAGGTGGACAGGCCTTTGCTATCCCTGTATAGACTGATGTGGCGAAATGTGCGGATTGCATTCGACGCGAATGGAATATCCGACTTTCATTTCCCTCAATTTCCGTGGGTGACTGTATCCTCTGCTGAGAGGAAAGTTTGACATCGTGTTGCCCCACGATCCCAAATGACATCCGATGTACCTTCTGATTTCGGTTTTCCGTATGAGCCCTACTCTATCCAGCAGAAATTCATGAGTACGCTCTATGAAACGCTATCACAAAAGAAGATCGGTATCTTCGAAAGTCCTACGGGCACGGTATGCTAATAGATCGTGTCCTCATTTGCTAATGGCGATTCACAGGGCAAATCGCTCAGTCTAATTTGTGGATCGCTGCGTTGGCTTAAAGATCATGGTTCATTGAACGAAACATCAAGTCCGGTAATTGAGGGTACGGCAATCGATCATGCTTATTGGGAACTCATGAACTACAGACGAAGAGCCGGATTGGGTCCGAGCATTCACTGTTGACAAATATTCTGGGACATGTAAACAATCCAGAGAGAAATTTAAGCAAGACATGCAGCAGCGTATCAAGCGTATCCGTGCACAAGAAACTTCTGACTCACTTGTTGTGCTACGCCAGCCAAATAAAAAGCGACATAAAAGAGTAAGTAGCGGAAAACGCAGCAGGATTTAATAGAATCGATAGGGCGGTACACAGACATCAAACGATAATGACGATGAGTTCCTACCAGATGAATATACAAGCGACGATGAGGACCATGCTGCTAGAAATAACGACAACAATCTATCAAAAGAGGTCCAAGCGCTCCTTGCACAGTAAGCAGATCATGAATATGGGAAATGTTTTTTAAAATGCATACGTTAGACTTGATTCAGGGGATCCAAATGATGGTGCGAATGACGAAATAGACCCTAGTGAAGAAGAATTTGATGAACTGAAGGTCTCTTCTTTCGTGTTGTGTGAATGTGACTGATAAGATGTTATAGATATATTATGCGAGCAGAACACATTCCCAGTTGTCACAATTTATCCACGAAGTAAACAAAACCTCATATGCGGACGATATATGGACGATATCTTTGGGATCACGGAAAAACCTGTGCATCAACGAGAATGTACGTAGATTAAGACACGCTTCTCTTATGGATGAGGCTTGTCGAGATCTACAGAAGAATAGTAAGTACGGATAGTCCGGAAAGCTCGTTATAACGCATTCTAGAAACGGCAAAGGATAAATGTTCTTTCCTGCCATCAATGAAAGACAAAGCCAAGATGGATGATTTTCGCGATCATGCGTTGGTACGATGGAAACGAAGCTTAATACTTGATTAATGATTTTCTTAGGCGCGGGTTCGTGATATCGAAGATCTCATCGGCATTGGCGAATCCTTGCATACCTGCCCTTATTATGGATCAAGAAATTCCGTGAAACCAGCACAAGTAAAGATGACGTCCCTCAAAGATCCTTACTTATTGTTATTTCCAGCTTGTCGTATTACCCTATCAGTATCTTCTTCATGCGCATACCCGAAAATCATTAGGAATTTCCCTTGAGAACAACGTTGTCATCGTCGACGAGGCACACAATTTGATGGAGACAATCACTTCGATTTACACGGTCAGCTTGAGTAATCTTCAGATTCGCATGACATTATCTCAGTTAACGCTATATCTACGACGGTATCAGTCACGACTCCTGGGGAAGAACGTAGTTTATATTAAACAAATCATGAACATTACCAAGGCTTTGCTACACATACTTGAATCGAACGCGGTGGAACGAAAAGACCGGGTAATAGGTGTCAATGAATTCCTGCACTTGGCAAAAGTCGATCACCTGAATATGTTCAAAATCGAAAACTACTTGAGAGAGAGCAACCTTGCTCGGAAGTTAAACGGTTTTGTGGATAAAATTCGCGAACAAAAAGAGAAAGAAAGAGCAAAAGACAAAACAAGTAACGGACCAGCTCCTACGCATAGCCGTCCATCGTCAGCACCGGCACTGACGCAGATCGAATCGTTCTTGACTACGTTGACAAACCCTGACAAGGATGGTTGTATTGTGATAAACTTTGGTGGGGAGTCAGAAGCAACAATTAAATACATGCTTCTGAACCCTGCAGAGGCTTTCCGGCCTATTGTGGAAGAATCAAGGAGTGTGATCTTGGCAGGTGGCACGATGGAACCGGTAAAATAAGAGAATCATTCTCATCTTTTATGCTTACCATTTGAAAGATATCGGATTTTATGATAAACCTGTTTCCTGACGTACCAAGTAACCGCATCAACCGGTTCTCTTGCGGGCATATCATCCCTCCTTCTAATTTATTAGCGATGACTGTCGACGAAGGACCAACAGGAAAACCGTTAATATTCACATTTGACAGTCGGCAAGACATGAAGCTGGTATTACGCTCTTCATCTTATATGATTGCAAGCTTATCACAATATCTAGATCGACGAAGTGGGCCAGATTGTTATAAACTTATGTAATGTCATTCCCGATGGTGTGGTCTGCTTTTTTGCAAGTTTTACGTTCCTTGAAATGGTGTATAATCGATGGAACTCAGCAGAAGGAGGGAATATAGCTGCACGATTAACTAAAAAGAAGAAGGCAAGGAAAATGTAAAGAAGCTAATCTGAGTCTAATTGAGTACAACAGATATTCAAAGAGCCACGAGAAAGCAACATGGTAGAAACTACGTTACGTGACTATGCCTTGGAAATAGAGTCAGATAAGGTATGCCAGTTGAAGTAACGAATCTTTGAGCTCACTAATATATAGTCTGGCGGCGCTCTCTTGCTATGTGTTGTGAATGGAAAAATGTCAGAAGGAATCAATTTTTCCGATCGCTTAGGCCGGTATGTAGAAAGGAAGTATGAATGCGATAGGCTAAGATGACATTGTAGAGGTGTAATCATGGTTGGACTTCCGTTTGCCAATAGTACATCTGTGGAACTGAAGGAAAAAATGAAATACGCAAAAAGTCATACAGTGACACAAGAAACTGTCTCTGGGAAAAATACACCATCGTCTGTCGACGGCGGACAAGAATATTATGAAAATCTTTGCATGAGGGGTGTAAACCAGTCTATTGGTATATATAAGATGATATGATAATTATTAGTAAACGGTTTGATTTAGGACGCGCAATACGACACAAAAACGATTATGCTGTCATCGTTTTGCTGGACAAACGATACAGTACACCACGTATTCAAAACAAGCTACCCGGGTGGATCGGAAATCGCATAGAACGCTGCGAAAAATTTGGTAAATCGATAGGTGCTACTGCAGGGTTCTTTAGACAGTGGAAGAACAGAAACCCGCCATCTCAGTGAAATTAGCTCTCATGCAATACAAGATGTTTGATAAAGTTAGTCTGCTGTAATAAAGTAACAGTTGCGTGATGAATGTCAAGTTACAGGACTCTAAATGTCATATTCATTACACGACGGGATTTATCCATTGGTTTGGATATCACAATGGTTTCATGCATTGAGACACATAAATGCACCAAGTGGCGCATAACGATCCTGTGCAAGCAGCAGAACACGGTACGTCTGTGATGAAATGCATGTCATGCATCAGCCAATCTTCCTTTCAAACTGAATATTACTAGGTTTAGGATTGCTGAGATTAAGGGGATGTTGCATTGCCAGGACGAAAGTACTTCGAAACATTAGCGTTGATAATTGAAATTGCTAGCTGGTTCCGTACAGCCGCTTCATGTAAAAATAGCTCACGCTCGCACACCAGTAAAGAGCTTGAAAACATAAAGAATATTTCGGATACAAGCATCGTCATTTCAGGGAGGATTTTTAGCATCATTTACACCATCAGAGATATTGGAAATGATTGGATGGATATCGAAATGGTTTGGTTGTTCACTTTGGTTACACACCCATGTGCTAGAATACCTGTATGACGTTGATCGGGTCATAGCATTCCTGTTGCTGCATAAATGGTCAGAACAAGTACAATTTCGCTATATGCGTCCTGTCTTGCCATTATCGAAAGGCAGCGCCGTATAACCTCCGTCTACGGTGATGATACGGTTGTGTTCGTGAAGATGCATCAATGAACGAGATCGGATCGGCTCTTCCGGAGGCTTTTGTTTTTAATTTTGTTTTGCTAGTCACTAGACTGACACCCGTATTGAGCAAAAGACGACTTTCAGCTGAGGGTTGAACGGTTTTCTCATAGAATCTACTTTATCGATCCAGTTATCAATGGCGCAAGATTCTAGATACTCGCGATGACTATGGCAACGATGGAAACCGTGACAAACTGTCTCTTTTGCCTCGTACAGTTGAGAGAGCCTAGCCCCAACAATTATTCCAGGGACAAATCACTACTACAGATCCTCATCGCGTTCGGAGAAAGGAACCCGAACAGTATAGTTATCCGAAACCCAATTGGACTACACTCATGACATGTTATACTAAAAGTCAACGTTCTCCTTCTTTTTTTTCTCATGTTTTGATATAAACTATAGTAAAACGTTTATATCATGATGCAAGGTAGGCGATTAATTGAATTCCTTGAAAAGTAGAAATAGAACAATCTATACAGCGTCTCGTAGTTTATCACCCACATGGTCTCTGAGTTTAAATTCGTTGGCACCATTGGTATGATCAGACGCGCCCAAATTGACAACTCCTTTTTTTGACTCCTTTCCGAATGTTTGTTTTTTATTACGCTTATATAAGAACCTATTCTGACTGATGCTACTCCTTTTCTTTCAGTATTACACTCCGCACACACTAACAGTAGGTGGTGGACCCTGCAACTTTACTCCTCTGCAGAATTCAGATAGGGTGATCCATTTATCTGTTAATAGACAAGCGAGATAATAAAAAAGAATAGAGATTAATCAAATCCTTTGAAAACTAGCATGGTATTGGGATCTAGATCGCATACGGGAGTCAAGAAACTAACTGCTACTTTCTCTAAAAAGCGCGCTGACCTATGATTGTTGTTTTAACTTTATCTGACGAACCTATCCTTATTCTAATAGTATTACTTGTGTTAATGCGCATTTCGAGAGAACACTTGACATTATATCCATGTTATTCAGCTACGAAATTGATGTTTTACTTTACTTTGGGTTGGTTACTTGTATCTGCTGTGATCTCAGGAACATCAAAGGCTTCTTCACTACTGATTATCTGCATTGGAAAGCAGCCCTGATTTTTACACACTATCACCTAGCTTTGATATTGTATCTGTTTCTTCTTAGCATCTTGCTATACCAGGTTGGTATGTGTGCCAGAACTCGCTGTGTATGTAGATGTTGTCATTTAAACTTCGTCTTATCTCATCTTGATTGGGTGAATTCCTCTTTCGCACTTTTAAAAATCGAGACTTTTTTTTATCTTTCTCCCATGGAAGCCAATAAAAAACGCACAGTCTTTCTCTTTTTCCCGTCTGCGATTCTCGCACCAAGATAAACATGGTTGAACTTACTCACGACGTCAAGATCGCCGTCATTGGTGGCTCCGGACTGTATCACTTGGAGAATTTGGAGGTTGTCGAGGAAGTACATCCCGAAACTGTAAGTTACGGCGCCTGTTGAGAAGAACAGCGCTTTTGACACTTTCGAAAACAGCCCTGGGGTTTTCCTAGCGACAAGATCATTATTGCCAAGTTGCCAAGTGGCACCAAGATTGCCTTCCTTGCGCGTCATGGCCGCGGTCACTACTTGACACCAACTGAAGTTCCCGTGAGAGCCAACATTGCTGCGTTGAAACATCTCGGTGTTGAAGCGATCTTGGCCTTCTCAGCTGTTGGTTCGCTGCGTGAGGAGATTCCACCCTGCGATTTTGTTCTTCCTGACCAATTGATTGATCGTACACGTGGCTTGAGACCCAGCACTTACTTCGGTGAAGGCCTTGTTGCTCATGCTGGTTTTGCGGACCCCTTCCACGCCGGTATCGCTGATTTGGTCTATGAGCAGCGTGATGTGCTTGAGAATGGAGCCAAACTTCACCGCAACAAGACGGCTGTCTGCATGGAAGGCCCTGCATTCTCGACCCGTGCCGAATCTCACTTGTACCGATCTTGGGGAGCTGATATTATCAACATGTCTGCTTTACCAGAAGCCAAGTTGGCCCGTGAAGCTGAGATCGCCTATCAGATGGTGTGTATGTCTACCGATTATGACTGCTGGCGTGTTGAGGAAGAGGCTGTGACAGTCGAAACTGTGATGCAAAACATGGTCAACAATGGTGCCAACGCAAAGAAATTGTTGATGGCTGTTCTGCCTCATCTGGATAAGGCCGTGCGTGAACGTACTTTGGTCCCTGACCTCAAGGGTTCAATGAAGTTTGCTGGCATGACCGCACCAGAGAAAAGAAACCCCGAAACAGTGAAGAAGCTGGAATACCTCTTGCCCGGCTACTATTCGTAGAATGCGTAAAAGGAACTAGATTTTTATTTTTTTGTTCTTTTTTCTCTGACCAAATGTTTTTCTTCTTAATTACCCATGTAAAACACTCTTTAACGTAACGAAAAACTATTTTCTTTTCTTTTCTTTCCCCTTTTCGGTACTGATTATACCGGCTCAATATATGAGATGGTCGCCAGGATTATCACACATGGGCGGAAAATTCGGCTTGGCTCGATCGTAAGGTACTGCCAAATAATTCTGTGGCATGACTGGCAGAAGTAGATGAACGAGATCAGGAGGACATTCGATTCGTGCTGTCTGTAGTAGAGTCATCTTTTGACGTTCAGTGAAGGCGGAACACATGATCCCCGCGCGGGTCAGCCGTTCAAGCAGGGTAGGTTCGATTTGGACATAGTCCTTGGATAGATGAACCTTGAGTGATTCTGCGTAGCATGCTATTAATTACTCGTACGTGGCGGAGGAGAGACTCACTCACCAATGGAAAGCTTTAACATTTCATAGATATGGTCTCTGTGCATCGTAGTGATGAGATGCGCTTGATGCCAAGGATATTTGGTAATCACACTAATAATATTCTCAAAGGGACGTTCGGCGCACTTGCGCGAAAAATGAAGCTGTAGGGAAAAAAAAAAAGCATGCTCAGTTAAAAGAAAAAGGCAGGTCTTGAAAGAAATTTACCTTGTAATTCTTACACACAACGAGGAGAGAATTGATCTCTTCACGAGTAATAAAGGGAGGACAAGTTGAGCCACCACCGCCTGCGGCTGTGGACATGGTCTTGACGACTTCTGACGTTGGTGGAATGGCTGATACACCGCAAAATTGACCACGCCATTTTGAGAAGACAACAGAGAGAAGCTCTTCTTGCGTACATTCGGTCACTGTAACTATCCGGCCCTTGAGTGGTTTCTGGTGCCGTGACTCGATGGCCCGTCGGAGGTCGCTTATGGTGGCAAACTCCACATAGGCATCTGATAAAGTTTTGCCCGTGGTACGGTCCATCATGATCTGCAGAGAAAAAGAAAGACAGTTAAGGCACAGTTCTGCGTGTATTCTACACTTGCATGTATGGCTTGTGCATAGACAGAAGGAGATGGGAGACGAGAGCTCCCAAAAAAGGCTTTCACATCATTTTGGGATACATCCCAAGGGATCTAAAACCGTGAGTGTTAACAATAAAACGAATTGAGGAAAGAAAAAGTGAGCCAGGATAAAACCACCCCTTACATTGGTAAGTTTAGCACATGGATAATGTGGAGCACTCATTCTTAGGCTCAGATGCGATGCAGAAAGTAAAGTTGGATGCTGGGAACGGAGATCCACAGAAGGCGGAGCCTGAGGTGCTGGAGGGGCATAAAATGAGGCAGCGAGGACAACAGCAGCAGCGTTTGCAGCAGAATGATGAGAAATTCTCTCGCGCGCATCTAAACTGGAGTTTGTCTGCAGCTTAAGCCCAAAAAACGTTAGCCAAGGAATTACGGACACGAATATTTTCTTGTACCTGAGGAACGCAGAGAGGACAAGATGGATGATAGGGAAAGGCGGAGGAACATGAATGGCACATGGCATGACCACAAGCCTGCGTGACGGCAGACTGGCGACAAAGACAGACAACGCATACAGCCAGGGTCATGGGTAATGTAGCCGCGGCCGCTATTGGGGTTGTTGCGGTAGGAGATGTTGACGTTGTGGACGGATTAGGTGCAGATGCGCGACGCCAAAATGCAGCGCAAGACGACCCAAAATCGGCTGCATCAACTGAAGAATATTTACGTGGAGTCAGCCAGTCCCAGGACGAGGAGGCCGAAGAAGACGAGGTGGAAGATGAGGCGGAGGACGAGGACAACGGTGGTGGACAATCAAACAAAGTATAAGGCGTATTATGGGTAGGTGTAAGTGGTGTGGGTGGTCGAATAGGGGACTGACGAGGTCGTGGCGAGCCTTGTTTCATAGTGTCACCTTCTGCTGAATGAATGTTCTCTGACAATCCTGCTAAAGGATATACAATCGATGATAAATAACAAAGAAAGAAGAAGAAGGAAAGAGGGGAAAACGATGTTGCTTTTTACCTGTAATGTACATGATATGATGTTTAGAAACAGACGACCCCAAGAAAAACAAATTATAAGCAATTTTTATATATGTACTGGGAAGGCAACAACTTGACCATCAGATGGAAAAGAGCGATTTTTTGTTTCCCTTGTGGATATATGAAACCCCTTACATTTTTGAACGTTTGTAAATCGTTTTTTAATTAAAGTCTTACTTTGGACTGACAGCAATCATCATCATCTTCATTATTGCCGTTGGTGAGTTGCAGATTAAAAAGTCTCTTTAGTATCTTCTTACGTAAGTTGATTGCGTGAATATGCGTTATAATCAAGGAAGAGGGTGCGTGCACGCGTGCGTTATTGTGTCTCTGTAGCTTATCCCCCTTACCATTTCCATATTTGGCAGTTATTTGATCTCAAAGGGCCCTGAGGAATGAAAAATAGACAACTGGAAGAAACATTTATCCCCTCCACTTGAGGGTAAAAATAAAGAAGCTCCATGTTGTCACATATTGTCTCCCTTTTCTATGATCTTTTGCGTGTTTGCCTCCTTTCTCGCAATAACGAGAAAAAACACAGACTGCTCCTAATTTTATGATCGAGATCGTATTTTAATCTATCATCCCTCTTCCATGTACATCATGCAAGATTTTTAATAATTCTAACCATAAGGCAAAGACCCTTATTCATGTGAGTAACACGTAATTGTTTGCTATCTACTATCCCAGGGAAACAGCATACTACTGTGGGGGTGCACGGTCCTTTTTTTTGTTTGCAGAACTGATCATGTGGGCCGTCATACGTACTCGCAGATAAACGCTTCTACCCTCAGACAGCCATGTCAAAGTCACGACATCTCATCATCAGTCTGCCTACTCTGGTATAACTTCAGGAACTAGTGCTGCACTACATAAGGAGAGCCGGGTGTAAGAGAAATCCACCCTTAACTGTTGACGCGTTGTATCGTGTAATAGTACTGATTGAGGAAAGGCTTTTTTTCGATATATGAATGTCTTTCAGATAGAAGTGACAACATATCTAAGAGCTTAATTAAGAAGACGCTCAACAGTTATAGATTGCGTACTTGAGTATCCCATCTTAATATCGACGATGATATATATGGTTGGACTACAGGACACAGGCTTCCATACGGTACATGATAGTCTCCTGAATGTAATAGAGGTTTGGCGACCAGACATAATCTTCTGGAGCCTATATATCATCATGCGGTCAGGTACGCCATTCTTTGTTTTCCGAAAATAATAATGACGATGACGATGACAATGATGATGATGGTGGTGTAAATGGCGGGGCAGATACGGCAAAGTAGTAAAACAAACAACAGTTAGAAGAGTCGATTGTGCTAAATTTTCGCGTCATTAATCAACAATAGCATGGTATACGGAATTAGCTCATCGAGCGTTGGCTAATTCAACATACAGAGCACTCATGTATGCCACCGTTTAACGATATTAACACCTACATCCTCTTGTGATCTTTCCTTTTCACAATATCCATACGCTTTATTAAGAAGAGAACGGCCCGTGACGTAAGATAGTTTCACTTATTGAACGCGAAGGCCCAAGTCATTCCTTATGAATCGAAATTGGGTGCAATTGTGCTGTTTATTCTGCATACTTTCTCTAACATACAAGTTACGTAAAAAGAGTGCAATAGCAATATGGAGGATATAGCTTCAGGACTATTGAACAGAGAAGATGCTAGAAATGACACCAATAAAATCTACATATACAGAAATGATTAATTTTTTTAGATTTTGGTTTTTGAAAAGAAAAAGAGCGTTTGCATCGGCTTGAGACGCATCGAGTCAATGTCCAGTTGGAGCCTATAAAAATATTCGGAAATAAGGCTTTAAAGGGACCCACGGACCTTCTTCTGTTTTATGATCCTGTTTACTGAACAAAGCATCTTTGAGACTTCCACTATAGGTAAAGGATTACTTACACATCGTTATTTACTTTCATCCCTGTGGTTATAAAATATAACTCTGTCCTATCCTGGATTCGTGAGCCACAATTTCTTGTGTATTTTTTAGACAAGCATGTGAGAGCAGTTAGGTGACTTCCTTGTCGGCATCTATTTGCGCATACTATAAACGTTATTCAAACGTCATATGGCCTGGCTTAGCGCAATGCCGATCTTGTAGATCTACCTGCACTATTGCGACAAAATGCAGAATGCATACCCGGCATGTGCGTATACCGATCTATGAAGTCGGCTTTCCGCTTATTGAATAGTCGTTTGAGCGTTTGAAAGACAGAGTCTGAGCTAATAATCAGATATGCGTCATTAATACAGCAATTAAGACGCAATATTTATTTATATGAGCCTGGTCACTGTTCACGCAGAACTTATTAGAGAAGGATAAAGAGACCTTCATTACTGATACCGAATACCGATCTGCTCGCTCAAGCGACAATCCTGCAGGAACGCAAAGATCTGTCCTGCATCATGGCCTTATGGAGACGACCTGAGAAATCATTGCGGTAACAGTGTTCAGTGGCGGATGGAATGCACTGCAGAGCGCTCGCGGCATGACAACAACATCCAGCTATCAATAGCATCTAATCCATTTGATTAGTGAACTGGAATTTTGTGAGATCGAGAAATGTACTATATGCTAAATGACGATGAAAAAGGCAGGAGTGACGTTGGAGATCATATATTGGATTTCTCAACGGAGATTCAAAGCGGACCGAAACGAAGAAAAAAAAACACATCTTTACGTCTGATAAATGACCCTACCCACTGCATTAATTATTGACTCCGTACAGCGAACATACACTAACGCAGCTCCGTTGAATTTTGCACTGATAGAGACGCCATTTTTAACCAATTCTACCAACTCTTTTGAGAGCCAGATCGAAGCAGCGCAATGAGGAAACCGCTCCTTTATTGAGTCACGGAAAATTACGTGCATCACTATGCAGAATGGCTAGTACACTGTAGTATTGAGTAAGTTTACAAGAACAATGACCTACCAACTTCCTTTTGGAAATAGCCGAGAATTATTTTTCCCAATTTAGGGTTTATTCCGCTGTTAGGGCGTTACTCGCCCTTGACTCTAGGTAGAATCTTCAGAGACACCACTATGGACTTCAATGTCTTCATAGATACGCGGCAGATTAGATATTTGACGCATTTTTAAGCATAGCCCACGACGGCTACTGAAAACGATAGCAAACTTCCTCCATCTTCCGTTCAAGGACAGTGAAAGGAACTTATTCGAGTGAACTTATCATTGCTTCTCATCCAGTATTTCGCATGACCACTCGCATTCCGTTTTTGAAATAAAAATCTCCCAGGACTACTTGTGTTATCCGGCCCATCGTGTATCCTTAACTGTTTATCCAATAGGCGAGACTGCGTGTGGGAACTTGCCGTTTCAAGTGTAAATAATTTCTCGCCGGGATACTGTCTATAACAATTGCAACATGTTAAAATCGACGAAGTAGTTTTAAGGGGAAAAACGGTGTGGTCTTTGCGACATGTAAAAATAGATCCGCGTCATATTCTTTCCAGTAAGGTCACAACCATTTTCGGCGAAAGCGACATTCATTTTCTGGGAACAGTGTATGGCTCGTCAGAGTAACACGAATTGTTATTTAAAACTCGCCAGAAAAAAATTGGAGTGTGCACGCGTGCACCCGAGTGATGCAGGACAACAAATGGTCACCACCTCAAGAATCTGTACCTAATTACATGGCCCTTCCAAATTATTCCTTTGGCAACGGGGATTACCCGGCAACGACTAACAGTGTCCCATCTCATCCAACTCAACCTCCAATGCAAGGGTAAACATTTTGTTGTTTTTTGGCCCCATCATCAGATGAGAAAAAAAGAAAAAAAAAAACCTCACACCACCGTTTACTTTTCGCCACCGCCAACTTACTTTTCCTTCTTCTTTTTCCACTACTTGTTTATATATATATATATACTGTAGGTTGATGGCCATGTCGCAACCGAGCACACCGCGTCCTGACATAGCGAGCCCGGTCTCGCCTGCATCTCCGCAGGGGAAACATGCATCTTCGCCCGATTTAATTCGCCGTAGACCTCCACTACCGACTAGACCCGCGAGTTTTACAACAACTACATTTCATTCCAATCCTTATCCTACGGGAGCACCCATCAGGCGGCGGAGAACGGAATCATCGATGTTTACGTTCGAGGCCGGCCCTTGTTTCTCACCGACAAAACAATTGCTCGATCTATGGAATATGGATCAAACAAATGGGTAAGTCCGAACGGAAGTAAAGGGGAGAAGAAGAAAAAACAACGTGGTTGACAGTATTGGGAAACCAACAGATACCAGGTTCAGCTCCATGTGAAGATGGATAGAGGTTTCTTTCGAGCAGACCAAGACTGGACTTGTTACCGTCGCAACTATTTCCAGGTCAGCTCCACCTTTGATGTCCATGGCACCAACTATATGTTGCACGGGCCCGAGGTGCCATGTTTGGTCCGTACGGAGAATCAGGAGCTTCATCAAGTGGATTATTTCTCGATTGGCGTCAGCGCCCGTGTTGCAAACGGCGACAAAAAAATTGAACTGGTTCAGCATACGCCAAAACGAGACAAGGGCCCACAAATGATCCCTGAACCGCGCGCTGTGCGGGCGGGTGGGAACCTTCATTTAGCCTCGGTTGGGTCCAATCATAACATTGTCACATTTGAACGCATGCAATTTAAAACAGCCACCGCGAACAATGGAAAGCGGCGTGCAGCACAGCAGTACTATGAAATTGTTGTAGATTTGTACTGCAATACTTCTACCGGCAAAACGTTCCGGGTGGCTACTACAACGTCTTCACCACTGGTGGTACGAGGACGCAGTCCGGGCCATTATGCCGATTCTCACACACGCTATCGAAGCATGGATGCAGGTACGCCCTCAAGCTTTTCTCCCCAGGGTCCGGCTGCTGTTGCTGCTGCTGCCGCTGCCGCCGCCGCTGCTGCCGCCGCTGCCAACGCTATGCCGCCACCGCCACCGCCACCTTCTGTTGGCGCAGGTGAAAAGTACATGTCGCATCATCCGAGATACATGAGTCTACCTACATCGCCTGTTACAGATTTTGGTCCATACTCACCCTATCAAGGCTATCCTTACCCTGTAGCCTATTCATCCATGGTTGCCAACGGACGTTCAGAAAATCAGGGGCTTCGCAATGAAGGCTACGCCATTCCTCCGCCTCATCAACAACAACAACAACAGCAGCAGCAGCAACAGCAGCAACAGCAGCAACAGCAGCAACAGCAACAACAGCAACAGCAACAACAGCAACAACAGCATCCACAGCAACAAGCAGGTCATCCTTCTTATCCATCGATGCCATCAAACACGACGTATTTTAATACACGTGAAGAACAACAAGCTACTGGGGATTGTATGTACCATCCTACACAACAAACGTCTTTTGATGTGAAGTCGGAAACAGAAGCACCAAAGCAACAGGCATCTTTTTGGAACCGTGAAGTATCATCTACAGATGGATCGATGCGCTATTCTTCTTCCAACGCTTACATGGGAGCAGGTTATCCCTACATGCGTCCTCCTAACGAAGGTCCATACCCACCTCCTCCCACGTCAGCAACAACAACAATCCCTTCCCTTGATGCCTCCTCCTCCCTTGACGCTGGTCCGTCGTCATCCAAATGACACCAGATGAAACAATCAAAAATTGGAGAGACCCTTAGATCTGCTTTAAAAAAGACGGACTGGTGCATCTGTTTTGTTTTTATTTTTTTTAATTTATTGCTTATCCTGTTTCTTTTTTTTTCTCTTGTTGCTATACCACTATATTCTACTATGCTAACTATTTGGATTTGGGCAGAATAAACAAGTTGACCAGGACCCTTTCCCTTCCTTTCCTTTTTCTGTTTTTCGCCTTTTTTTTGCGACACCTTCCTAAACAATACAAAATTGCTATTACAGTAAAAAAAAAATTCTTTTTCCTATTTATGCCGTAAACCCTTTTTAGAACGGGAACTCTCCGTAAATCTTGGCACAAATGGCTTTCATACGTTTATGGAAGTACCTTGGCATAAGAGTGATAGAGTGCAAGAACGCTTTGTAGCCGAATTGGACGGAGACCAGCCTAAGTTCTGAACACGACATGCTTTGACCACTTGCCATTTGCCTGATTCTTAAGTTTGAGAGTCGAGCAAGTGTACCTTGCTTGTCACATACTATCAAGATATAGCCCTATGAATTTGCAAACTGATGATCGGCGCGGTTCCTGAAATTTTTGTAGGATTGGACAATCCTCTAACAGCTCAAAAATTGTAAAGAAGTATACTACAGCATCTAGATAAACTAATCAATAGGGAGACCAATGTTCTCGATAAATGGGGCGACTTGGCAGCGTTAAGACGCGCTATATGGCTTTTAATATGCCTAATGCCTCGCTCTTACTTGGAATCACGGAAATAAGCTTTGAAAACATAGACGACGTCACTGCCACCCTAGCATTGTTAAAATGTCGCGCACCTCGCCAGTTCACCAAGTGGTTTGGCTATATCAAAAGTCCATCTTTGAAATAGATGCATGGTGATTCATTAGTTGTGGACATAGTGTTAGTATATCCGTTACTATAGTAATGATAATAAAATTACGATTCAATAGTACATGTACCTGCAAGGGGCCAGTTTTGACGGGACAGGGAGGATACTTAGCTCTTTAGTAAAGTGATGATAGTATTGGTTTGTTTCAACCAGTCACACTTCCTATCATCTTGCGGCATGGGTCACCTCTCCTTAGGGACCGTACCAAAGTTCCTCGGCTTGAATATCAACAACAGCGATCATGACAAAGCAAAGTTTTAGGGCAGATTAGATGGATAACCGGCTGTGTAACCTAACGGTACCCAAGTACTGCGGGTCAGCATTGAGGTGATTCCGGAGATCTGATGAATAAAAACTTATACAACGTCACTAATGGACCAGGTAAGTTTAGAGGTAATTGCTGTCTATGGATATTATTCCTCATGCAGGCATGGCACGGCTAATTCTTTGTACGAAAATGCACAACCTGTGGTAATAAGAGCCAGTGACAGCGCAAAAGCTGGTTCATGTGACAGAGTATGCACGACAAATACATGCAAACGCCAATTTACAAAGTTTTCCGCACGAACCATGACTATGCGTTGTTAGCCCCGTTCCCAGGAACTACATGTTATAAAGGTTAGGCTTTTCAGCAAGCCGGGGCCCATCGCATACACGCACGTAACAAAGGGCCAAACTCTCTTCGTGTCATCTTGGATGCAAACGAACCCTTGATTTCCTGAGAAGCCTAAGCATTGAGATGAATAGGGCCATCTTTATCCTAACTTATTCTCTACATACCTTCCTCTACTTCTGAATGTGACGAGGGCTTATAGCTCTTTCAGTTTATTGGATTGGACGGGAGCGGACATTCTGAAGAGTATAGCGCTTTGCCGTCATTAAATAAAATGTAAATTTTAAATAGTTATTTTTTAGTGTAACAAAAGGTCCAACCTAGAATGCAGAATGTAGATCCATGAAAGGAAAACATAGGCGTAAAATTTAGCTTCTTGGCGCCTACAGATTTCCAGAAACACGTAGTTTTTGAAAAAAAAACTACGTATTATATTTACAGAGACTGGATGAAAAGCATGTAGTGTTTGCTGAATGTTGTTAAAAAACAGATAAAGTTTAAATAAAGAATCCGAGAAAGAGCGTGTATGTAATCGAATGTTTGCAACGAACAGGCGCACCAAAAAAAAAAAAGTAAGTTTACGTACCAATATGTGTATCTCTGCAAAGATACACATCCTGCCTTCTGTGCAGGACATTAGTAATGTCACTCCGTACTTTTACGCACAAGGCACATAAAGCGTGATGTAAGGATATGTCTTTGCACTTGAGTAACACAGCATATGCTTGGGTAACTCATACATGGTATGCGCAATGCATGCAGACCCATGCAGATTTGTTTTGATGGTACTCGTAGGTCATGTAATCCCGTGAGTAGAGGAAAATACGTATAAAAGCAATCTCAATCTTGAGCGTTTTCTCGATCGTCAATCATGCGATTCAATTTGCTTGCTACTCTGGTTGCAGTCTACGCAGTTGCCACTGTTGTAGCATTGCCCGTCAACAATGGTGCTATTGAGAAAAATACAGACGTTGCAAGCACTCAGCAGGGAAATGGTGTGACCAAGAATGAAGAGGACAAATCTAGCCGTGGTGCAAAGCAAGAAAACGGCTCTCCAAAGACGGTCGACTTTACCACCGTCACCTCAAGCAGGCAAGATCCCGCAGAAGATTCAGAAAATGCTGCTAAGGAGAAGAAAGATCGACCAGAGACAGTCGATTTTACCACCGTCACCTCAAGCAGGGACGATCATGCAGAAGGCTCGGCAAATGATACCAAACATCCATCTAAGGATGCTGATAGGAAGGAGAAGAGCTCGCCTAAGGCAGTTGATTATACGACAGACCCTTTACAAGGTCGCCTCACCAACGACCATCCATAAAATTTTGTTAAATAGCGTTCCCGTTGAAACATTATCCCAGTCTTTTTTACATTTGTCACCTTGAATAAATGATTGTCTTTTCTACATTACCATGCTCGTTTCCGCATGGCGGTTGACTGTGCTCCGTGCTATACATCATAAATCAAGCTGTTGAACAGACTTCTCATCAACCTGGACCCTACAATGATCTTCAGCCCAGAAACATCTTGTACACGAATGCTACCTTGTCATACCTACGAAGAATAATAAATTTTTAGTGATTGAAGACATCGTGTCACGTCATCGTGCGACAACGAACTACCACAGCAAAGGATCTTCAATAGAGAGAGAAAATTGACATACCAAGCAACCTTGTATTCTCGTACTCCATGGCTTTTGCATCCCCTAACTACTAATTGTAAAAAATGCTTTAAATACGACTATTATTACAACGGATTAACCATTCAACCACGTCGTACGGTGCTCTGATGTTCTTTCTTAAGCAGTAAAAGAATACCTGTAGGATACCGTTAAATATACAGGACGTGTAGTACTCCCTGCGCGGAAATACAAAGAGACTTGAAGAGTGTTCACACGCTGGTTTTTTGTATAATCAAAGCTCATATAGGGAAATATTAGCGCGGAAGGTAATCAAGCAGAACACAAAAAGCTAATATGGCAGTAATGTCATCTGTTACTACGATTATCGAAAGGTACACAGATGTCAGTAAGGCATAGACTTCCATATTTGGTGTGAATACGAAGAGAAGGTTGAGCGTTGTGCCACGTTCTGAATTAGGATGCCACGAAGCTGAAGCTATGATGCCTTCCCCTCTTCAGTTTGATGGCCTGCCTTTAGATGTCATGTTTTCTATAGACATTATAAAAAGAAAAAAGAAGAAGATAGAACCGACTGCGTTAGGATGGACATAGCGCCATGACGGCGAATTAAAGCAAGACAGCCCAGTTATTGGTTGATGCAGAAACAATAAAAGCCCAGAAACAATAGAAGCCCGAAAACAATCGCCTTACAGGATCAGCAACACAATCTAACGTATCAAAAAAGATCTTTATGTTCAATTGGTGGACAACCGTTAGAGATTCGTAAAGGGAATGCTTCTATAGTTGTCCTCAGTAAATGGCGATTGAGAAGACAGCGACTTAAAATTCGGTTTCACTGAATAGGGTTTGTATCTATTTTTTTTCTCGGCAGATCGGGCAATAGCGACGAACCCGCAATAAGCGTGTGATCACCACTGTAATAAAAAATAAATCTACACCGTAGCTTAAAAAATTGTATATAAAGGAAGCAATCAGTTTCCACGCCATCTTACCTTATTTCTTCCTCTTTGTCAAATATGCGATTAACTGTACTTGCTGTTTCCGCAGCGGCATTCCTCGTCGCCACTGTCAATGCTGCTCCTACCAAGTTTAACGAACGTGACTACCACCTGGACCCCTGTGAGCAGGTTCCTCCACCTCCAAAGTGTGCCGCCAAACAGAAGATAGAGGAACCTAGAGTGAAGCTCGACCCTTGTGACTGGATTCCTCAACCTCCGGAGTGTAGAAAGAGGGCAACTCTCATTGAACGCGACTACCGTCTGGATCCCTGTGAGCAAGTCCCTGCACCTCCAGAGTGCGAGGCCAAGCAAAAGATTGAGGAACCTCGAGTGAAGCTCGACCCTTGTGACTGGATCCCTCAACCTCCAGAGTGCAGAAAGAGAGCAACTCTCCTTGAGCGCGATTACGACCTGGATCCCTGTGAGCGAATCCCCCAACCTCCAGAGTGTGGACCCATACAATAAATTATCAGGCTGATAACCTTTTTCCATTGTAACTTAAATCATGTATGCTTAGCTCATTAAAATAAATAAATTTTGTACTTCCTATATCGCTTGGACCTTTCGAGCAGTGCGAAAAAATACTAGGCCAGCGTCCAGATTTCTGCGCAAAAATTGTCTTTCTAAACTACAAAGCAAGAAGGCTTTGTAATGTTCAAATGAATGCTATCAGTGGGAGATAGATCTATTCAGTTCCAGGACGCTGGACTGATGTCGGACTATGTTTACAAAATCGCCTGATTTACGAAGGAAACAACCCCCACCCAGTGCTTCATAGCTCACTTGACAGTTTCTGCACATAGGTTTCAGTGCTCACAAACCATTCTTGAGCAAGTGTTAAAGAGGCTCTCGAGTATCCTCATCTCTCTATAAATAACTGACATCCATTTACTGACCATGGACGTATTTCCACGTTACTCTATGTGAACTTTGTGTCATCGAGGGACCAAATCAATGTAAGTAGAGTACGAATCTGCCGTCGACTTTTGCGTTTAATGACTGTGTATGCAATTCTTCATTGGGGCAGGCTTGGATCTCCACGGGGAGAGGATCTATTACATTAGCGTGAAAATCATTCAATAAGCAACAACAAGTCTTCCTTGATCTATGCAAGCGTCAAAGCTTACTATTGATCTTTGCGCAGCAATTTGCATTGACAATTAGTTTGGTGGTAACAGCTGCTAAATATAGATATTTACCAGCGCAAAATCCTTCGCAAAAGCCGATATACATTTCTGGCGTGGGGAATCCTTCTCCATACAATTAGGATCGAATATGGCGGAGATCATGTTTTTTACTTGACACTATGTGATTCCAATTTTGAATAATCCATTCTCTCGTGTTGACAAGGCATAATTTTTCTTCTTATGTTTGATGTTTATAACTTAAAACTTTGAGCTGCAGCGTTAGATTTGTCTCTTACCGTATGTACTATGATGACTTGCTACATTTACGTATTACAAATATATCGAGAAGATGCTATGCATTTCTATTAACCATGTAATTAATGTAAATATATGGACAGATACGAATAAACTAACTCAGCAGGCTCTACCGACTACTATTTGAAACTGTTCGGTGCAATCGTCCTTATACACAAACACTTGCAATTCTCTTCATGAACGAAGGCGGGTAATGGTTCTATCATCCGTTTTATTGGCCAGTACATAGAAAGTCCACGAGGGATTTATGACACTATGTCAAATGGCTTTGTCAAGAATGAACGAAGAAGCGATGGTTGCACAAGCGGTAATATCTACCTTTTGATAGAGCCTTTATTGGATCAACGACGGTCGATGGAATGCAACTCACCACAACTCGTTTCGGCATTCATCCTAAACAGGCTGCGAAAACGAAACCTCGCTCTCCCACTTTGTAACTGAATCCAAGAATGGCATCTCTTTTCTTTCCAAGTGAACGAGCGCTTTCATAGAAAGAAACGGAGATACGTTGGTACAATACTGCGGAGCAACACCTAATAACGTGAGACACATGAAAAAATCCGTATATTCCGAGGAACTAAACAGCGAAAAGATGGAAAAAAGTGACAAAAGAAGGAAGCTGCACAAAGAACCTTGCGAATGAGAAGGCCATCATGAATAAGAAGGAGGCACAAAACGTTCCAAGAGTCTGCATCTACCGAATTTGGAAAACAAAGAGGATGGAAATGTTCAACCAATCCCCGCATCCTCAAGGCTGCATTAAGTAGTGCCTAGCGGTGCCCTCTTCTATCTCAAGTTCAAATATCCAGGTCGCGATTCACACCTATCTTTGCTATTCTACTTGTGGCTTGCCTTATTGCCACCATCTGTGCTATCGCCCGAATTCCCAGGAAGAGAGGCTGGAGGTGGTAGCACCTGCCTTGATCTGTTGCGAACACGTCCAACCATCGCATTCTGTGCCAATTCATTCAGATCAGAGGCGTGCATGATGATGAGGCCGCGTTGATCATGCCCTCATGACGTTTGCCTCCAGAATCAGTTTATATTACGGGAAAGCGTAGCAGCCAATGTCGCTTTGGTACATATCGTGTCACAGAATCTCCAACATTTTACCTGAAATCGAAATTCGCATGTCTAGCTACGACTGTTTGGCATAGGTAATAGTTGAGCTGAGACTTCTAATAGCACCAATCGTTGTCTCAGTTTCTTGTTGATAAATATGTCTTTTACCAGTAAATAGAACTGTGGTTGCTACGACCATTGCTTCACAAATTGCGAGTCATCCATCGTGGATCTAGGAAAATGCTACGATATCCGTTGCTCTAGTCTATCTTGATTGACTGAATGATCCACTTGTGGTGCCTATCTGACCATCTGTCAACCTGGATTTCTACGCAGCTCAGCTTCTGCTTGATCGATTGATATTCTAAGGCAAATGGTAACGAGGGTTTCCGCGGAATGAGATCAAATACGTGTAGCTCCGAAGATCACCGCAACATATGATGGCTTAGTTTTCCACATTTACAATGTCTAACGCAATTTCATCTTCTGATCTTACAAACTATATGAATGGAAATGAAGGGTATAAATTCTATAGCATGGCAAACCAAATTATCCATGTACACGTCTGTGGTTAGAAGTCTTGGTCGTAAAAATAAAAAGTGAACGGATTTGATTCGTCCGTGGTTGGCCACGAATCATGTTAATACATGTTACAAATTCTTGAAGAAAACATGCTTTACTAAAATCTCTGATGATTCAGTTGCTTTGTACCACGAGCCACCAATTGATCTGTGAGTCATGTTCTTCTCTATTGTGGAACGGGATCAGGGCACGATCGTCACTTATTTTACCCAAAAAATGAGTTGATCGCCATACCAACTGACCACCCCAGTCAATTAGGCAGGTTCGCTTTTGCACTCCGACACTACAGGGGCACTGCTTAGCGGAATATGTTTCCAGATGTTCTCACCGCGGGTAGTCGATATTATTAGATGTTCAAATTTGTTGCGGAACTTTTAGGAAAGGTTTTTGAAAAACCTCTTTCAAGAAAGTCAGGATATACATTTTTGAAGAAAGCTTACGTGGATATTCGTCAAGAACCTTCTGTAGAAATAGATTTATGGCCAACAACCAAGGTCTATTATCTCACGGTAACCATTGCAGGAACAGATATTACTGCAACGCGGGTCATTCCCGGAATATCTTTATTGCGACCAAACTCCGTTGTCGTGATCTCAGCTATCGTAAAATGGCCCACAAGGGACGGGTCTTCTGCTGGGTCTTCTGCTAGCAACCTGCTAGTAACCTGCTAATTAAAACGAGGTTATTACCATCGCTGGAAGGTTTGATTAAAAAAAATTATGTAAGGGACTGGACCATTCGAAAGTCGGACGAATTCAAGGTGTGAATGATGGTGAACACTCTTGCACAGGTCCATGATTGGATGAACAACAAAATAAAAGAAGAACACATTATTATATCGATGTTTTCGTCCACTCAATTTGCACAAAACGTTTGATCCCTTCATGTTTCATGTTGAACGAGACCTGTTGTGCTTTACTTCCAGTTTGAGAAGTTGGCGTTTTTTTTTAACCTAAGCGTTTCCACCATTGTTTTCGCGCTACTGTGCTCGTCAGGATGATTTGACAATTTTGGCACGAAATTCGCACTCAGTTTTAGATGAGGTTTTCGAATTCAGATAGACCATATATTTCCGGTTGAATGTTCAATATGTCCCAAGTAATCAATTGATCCCGGTTCCTAAGGTTTGCTTGGGTCCGAAGATGGAGAAGAGAGAGAAAAAAAAAAGGGGATGCACCTCCCCCACCAATTCGCGCACTTTCATGGTACGCCAGATGAGCGCGTTACTCCAAAGAGATCTAATCCATTCTGTACTATACAACGCCGCATTATGCATTGATTGGTTCATACTATTATTCCTTTCAAAAACATCTGTTCATGAATAAGTATCCTGGAAATATCATATGAGTATTATTATTATTTGCCAATCCACACACCCTCATTACTTAAAGATGATTCCTGGTTCTCCGCCGCTTCCAAAAAAACCTTAAAAGTTGAATCTCAGCGCACTTAGGACTAGACTTCATGCCCCATGCCGGGAGTGGGCTGATTGATGGCTACTGAAAAACCCTTCACTTATCTACAGCTTTAAGCGATGAAGCTTCCCAAGATTGTATACTTTTTTTTTCTTTTGGTAATGATTCCAGCAAAAATACAGTAGGTGACAACCAATGATTAAGGGTCCCTGGAACCCAAATATGGAAAGTGGCACCGGTTTTCTACTGTGATTGGCCAGATATCAAAAGTCTTACAGAAACAAGCCACTTCGTCGGCTTCCCGTGACGAAGGACAAGTCTTTTGTTCATTTTTCTCACCCTCCCTGGTTCGAAGCAAAAAAAAACATGTCTGCGTACAGAACGCTTTTGTCGACCACCTCACGAGTGCGTATTGTTTCTCCTGTGGCACCTCGGGGTGTTCGCCAGTACAGTTCGCCGTTCAAAGCGTTTGTGGACAGCATCAAGGAACAGTGGAAGCGAAATGAGGAGCTTCAACAGGGTGTGAAATCGTTGCAGGATGAATCCACCAAGCTTTCCGACAGTGAAGCGTTGAAGAAAGCCAAGGAAATGTACGAAAAGGCAAAGGTAAAAAAAAAAAAAAAGAGTTACTTTGTTATACAAGGTTATGTTTTGGGGGGGGGGAACTCATCGATCCGTCTTGTGTAGGTTCAACAATCGGCCCACACAGAGCGAATTAAGCAAGCCTCGGAGAAGATTTCGCAGACAGCAAGCAAGGTGGGCGAGACTTTCAATGAGTCATTCAAAAAGGCCAGTGAGACGGAGTTTGCCAAACAGTCGTCAGAGACGATCAAAAAAGCTGCAGAGAATATCCACAAGACAACAGATCCGCTTCGAAAGAGTCCAGTTGTCGGAAAGATTTCGGAATCATTCCAAACAGTTGTTAAGGATGAGAGCGGTCGATACACAGGGTTTGTAGACAAGGAGACGAGACGAAAATTGCGAGAAGAGGCGCAGAACGCCAGTGCATCAGGTCCAGGGGCCAGAAAGGTGGTGACAGAAGATCCAGAGGCTGGTGCCAATATGGTTCTGCATAAGGATTCCAAATGGAAAGAGAGCTGGAACAAATTCAAGGAAGATAACCCCGTCATGCAAGGTATTTTCCGGGCACGAAAAAGTTATGAAGAATCGGACAACCTCTTTGTATCGTATACCCGTGCATTCACCGACCGTGTCTCCGAGACATTTGGTAAGCATGAAGTTACAGAAAGCCCGAAAAAATAATAATATGTAACCAATGGCATCTGTTAGGATCTATTTTTGAGGAATCCGATCAGGCCCAAGCTATCCGTGCTTTCCAAGCAATTGACCCAACTTTCAACATGGACAAATTCATGACAGAAGCTCGGCGTTATATTGTACCGGAAGTGATGGAAGCTTACCTCAAGGGTGATGTAGAGACTTTAAAATTATGGTGCTCCGAAGCGGTGAGTATTCTGCGGATAGAAAAAAAGGAAAAAAAAATGACTGATGGTTTTTCGCGTGGCTAGACGTATAACGTGTTGACGGCTCTTATCCAAGCACAAGTACAGCAGGGCCTTGTGAGTGATTGCCGGATTCAGGATCTTCGCGATGTGGAGGTAAAGTATCGGCGATCTAAATAATAAAAAAAAACAGGAGTTTTAACAACGTGGCCATTGTAGTTGGTTACCGCCAAGATTTTGGATAACGACATTCCGGTTTTCGTCTTATCATTCCGCACGCAGGAGATTATTCTATTTAGAAATGCAAAGTCGCGGGAAATCGTCTATGGAAAAGAAGTAAGTTGATTAATCTGAGTTGTTTAGCTTAATAATTCATGGAAATCTCACATGGTGAATTATTTTTTAGGATCATATTGAACAAGTGACGTATGCGTGTGTTTTGACTAAGGAAATGGAAGACCTCCAGAATCCGGTGACGGGAGGATGGCGAATTATTGATATGGCTAAACATGATTCCCGGCCAGTGTGGTAAACCGGCGATATAAAAAAAATAAGACACGAAAAAAGAAAAGAAAGTACAGCGAAACAAAACTGCCAAAAAAAGATACATTAGATAATACAAATCTGTCCCCGAATAAAAACTAGAGTGGAGAGAACAACTGGTAAAGAGGTTGGTAACACAGATCAAGTATGTATCAACGTGCGGGGCGTGAGTTCCGATTGGATGGGAGGAAATCATGCGATTTAGAATTTGAGTAGGTAAGTAGTTTACTTTTTCGTTCTGGTTAACACGCCACTCAAATGAAATGAAGTTCAATCTCCACTTTGTTTGTTACGTATTCAAATAAGTGAGAGTATATCTTGTTCTTCTTTTTTTTTTTTTGGTTTTGTTTTCCTCCTCCTTCTCCTCATTCTCTTATTATCCTTTCCTTCGTAAATTATGCCTGTCATACAACGATCACATACACCATCGCGATTACTATCACCACAACCTTCGTTAATTTCACTTAACAGCAATGCATCTGAACGACAATATTCTTTGCATCATGTGCTGACTTGTCCCAAATTATTACGCGCCTTTGAATCTTTCTTGAGAGATTCTTGGTCCCATGAAAATCTACTTTTTATTGAAGCGATGAGCCAAATACGACACGAAAATGATCCAAAAAACCTAGAGAGTATGCTTCACAGGTAAAATTAAAACAAAGTTTGATAGCTTGATCATGTTTAACTTACTTTTTTTTTATATAAAAGAATATACAAAACGTTCATTGCCAACGGTGCTCCCCTGGAATTAAATGTGACAACACAAGATCAAGTTCGACATGAAATTCAATCATTACAATGGGCTATTCTGAGCAGAGCAGAAGCTGTCGCCATTCTAAAAGATACTGAAGCCCAAGTTTTGGAAATGCTCGTATGTTTCATAGGATAGATATTAAGGGCTTAAACAATTGATTTTGCTCTTTTTAGAAAACCAAGTTAACGGAGTTCACCCAAACCAAGGATCTTCCGATCGAGTAGGTTACACTATAACCTAAGGTTTATCATGCGATTCTCTAAACTTATCATTATTTTTTTAGTGCTATTAACAAACCCCAGAAAATGCAAAAACGTGTCGTCATAATCGGCGGCGGGTTTACCGTAAGTTTTGCTAAACAATCTTTAAAAAAAATGAATCGTGCACTTATACCATATTCTGAAGGGCTTTACTGTGGCCTCTATTCTAGATCCCATGCCGCTCTTCCATGTCACATTGATCGATACAAAAGGTAACTGATCTCGAGTAGAATTCCGATGAATTAAAGAAAAAAAATCATGCTGTTGGCATAAAATAGATTCCTTTGAATATACGCCAGGCATCGTTAAGAAACTTGTCAACCCCGAACAGTCTAGTTCACTTCGTGTCCGTCACGACGCCTATGTTCGAAATGGAAAAGTCATCATAGGGTATGTGGATGATATCGGCGATGACGCTACTTCCGTCACCGTCAATGACGAAAAGGTAAAGTTTCTTCGTGATACAAGCAAGGAGCACGTGTGGGACAAAACACGCGTGTGTTGCACTCACGGACCCTGTCACTAAAAAAATATGGACAACATCATTAACCGCCCCCATGACTTAGATTGAATTTGATTACTTGGTTGTCGCCACTGGAAGCTCTTACTCCAGTCAACTCAAATCCACCGATGTGTCCTCTCTTTACCGACTCTCCGGACTTGAGGAGGTTCATGAAGAGCTAAAAAAAGCACGCCGCGTGCTGATCATTGGTAAGCAAGAAAAGAAAAAGAGGAATTTTTTTTTATTCATCCTATACCTTACTGTTGCATAATTAGGGGGAGGCCTTGTGGGATGTGAATTGGCCTCCGAAATTACACAACATACGTTCTCAGGCCCTTACCCGCATAAACACGTCACTTTGATCGAATCCCACCCCAATGTTGTCAACCGTAGCGACGAACGCCAACAAACGAAAGCCAACCACTACCTTACGGAGCTTGGCGTCGAAGTTGTGTGTAACGAGCGTATTATCGATTTTGATTCCGCAGAAAACAACTCCTATCTGGGCTCCAGTGGTCGGGTCTACAGCGGCTACGACAAAGTATTCATGGCGACGGGCACACGTCCAAATAGTGATCTGTTCATGTCATGTACCAACCAGGTACCTCTTGAAAGTTCTTTGGATCACTGGGGGCGTATTCGTGTAAAACAAACATTGCAAGTCGACCATTTCAAGTACCAACATATTTTTGCTGGTGGAGATGTGACAAATGTTGTTGAGGAAAAAACAGGCTACGCCGCCACCATTTCCGGTGTTTGTATCGCACGCAATATTTGCCGGTTGGTGAAAGGAAAGGCACCGCTGAAACAAGGAACCAAGGGAACATTACCTGCCCCAGACAAACCACTCCATGGTATGATGTCCCATGGTGGTATCGGTAAACGTAAGTTAGACTATATCATCATCATCAAAAAAGAAAGCTTATTCTTACTGACTTTTCTTTTTTTTTTTTTTCGCAGAAAAACTCGGTCTTTTGAAGAAAAAATTTTCATTTTTGAATCCGGCATGGGCGGCTCTGAAGTATTTCGATGAACAACAATTTCTCCGTATTGTTCAGGGTCAGGCCATAGGATCAACCCATGTCCTTGGTAGGTTGCCACGACGATTGATGTTACCCAACCATCAATACCCCAATTCGCCACTATCATCCACTTTCCGAGGTCATTCGTTCGACTCGATCAAGTTCTATTCCCGACCAACATCCTTCTCCACCCCGATCTCACCACGTTCCCGTCCACCATGCCAACATGAAACACCTGCAAAGACGATTTGTGAACAGTGCTCCGACAGTAGTTCATCTTTGGAAGAATTTTTAGTCGAACATTTCACCTTTGGTGGAGAAGACATTGAATTATTTGACCATGAACGTGTCCGTTCACCTATTATTCCTCCACCATCTTCCTCGTCCTCCTCCACAACCGCTTCAACAACAACGGCCCTCCCGGTAAAAGATGAACAACGTCTTTCGCGGAGACGATCAAGTGTAGCATCTGCAAACTCAAGTTGCTCCGCCGCCTCCGCTTCCTCTTCCGTTCGCCGCCTTTCTCTCTCAACTCCCATCCACGTCTAAAAAAAAAAGCTACTTCCGTTCCTTTCCCACTTCTTTGTGTTTATTTATTTTTTGCTATGCCTTATGGAAAAGCATGAAAAACAAAAGAAAATAGTTTTCTTTCCTTTCCTTTCTTCTCTTTCCTTGTGTACATCCTATGATAGACTTTTTATTATTTTTATTTTATTCTTCCTCTTTGTTCCTGACACATAGACAAATTTTTCTCTTTTTCCCCTTCCCGTTAGAAAACTTTACTTTCTTCACTTAAAAAAATACATAATAAGTCTTTTTTTTTTCTTTTCTTTTTTACTTCCCAAAAAAATGCAATAAATCTTTAATAATTCATTTCTTTTACAAGAAAAAACTTTGTATACTATAAAACCTTCTTTTTCATTTTTTTTTTTTGCTACGTGACGCCGAGGGACCATTTCTTTGTTTGTCATTAAGCTAGGAAATGAGCTGAGTTCCCGAAAACATGAATGGCCTGACAACCTTAACCATCCCCTTAAAAAGAAGGTCGCATTAGATCATAAAGCCATAATCTGTACAACATACTCCCTTGGTCCACCAAAAATGTCTATTTCGAGTTACCATGACACTAAACTATGTATACACAACACAGCCGCGCAAGATAATGTCTAATTGCCAAGGATCGATTCAAGTGTATTCCTCAAAGTATAGAATATTTCTTTAGTAAGAAAGCTGGCTGGCTGGCATGCATGCCATGTGGGGGTGCCGGAAACGGTTGAATTCGGGAAAGGGTTGCCGTTGATGCCGTTGTCCGTTATCTATCCGTCTGCGTAGAAAAAAAAACGTATCCCTTCTGGATAATCGTATTGGCATTTCAAAGTAAATGGTTGCCTCCGAATAAGCGCGGCGGCTATGGATCATCCATCTTTTCATTCATGAGAAAAAAAGAGCCATGCTTTACCGCAACACTAGGAACACCATAGATAGGTAGGAAGAGTAATGATGGCTCATTCTATATATGTGAGAGAAGCAAGGGCTTCGGTACCATCTTTCTTTTCAAACGGGCTCAAGGGAAGAATAGGGACAGCTTGGAAACAACCATCCCCTTGTGCAAGTAACCGCTTAGGGCTCGTGGCGGTAAAAGACACGTCAGTAAATAATATGAAATTAATTCAAACCTTATCTAATTTATACTCACGTGTTTCCGGAAAGAAAAAAAGAAAAAAGAGAAAAGACATAGACGCTAAAACAGGACGAAGGGTATGGAAGACATATCAATTGAGTCCTATCGATCACTCCGTTGCTGTACAGGATATTTCCTAAGATGTGAAGATAATTCAGTCATCATTTCTTGCGGCGCGAGGTTTTCGCATTGGATTCAGAAAGAGAGGACGGACCACAAAGGATCATTCAATTCAATTTTGGGCGGTCAGCACGGACACGCGGAGTAAACTAACAGTGTTGGTGTTATTTTCAATGTAGTCAAGCTTTTTGGCTTTGATGCTGACGGAACGCGAACGAATTGCGTTCAGAGGAATGAACACGAGAGAAGAAAAAAAAAATAAGGGCAACCTATAGCAACGGAGATAACTCCTCCGCTCATCGTAACCGATTTCGAGTACGTATGTCGCTCGGAAATTGATGCACCGCTTGCAGAAATACGAAGGAAACTTTGCTCCGACATGTAAAAAATGATAGGTCCTTCATTTTTTCTTTATGGTGCGCGCATTCGTTAGCAAGGTCTATGCAGTCGCCACGTCAAGTGGTTGCCTTTCTTGGAAATGCTGCTGCATTTCCCCATGTCATAAATAATATCCTATTGTTCCATTTTCATGCACTACATAGGAAGCTTAATTGGGACAAAAGAATTTCTGTCTCTTCGGGAGAAGGAGGATAAACAGTTTCATCAGAAGAACAACAACTTCTGTATCCCCGAAACGAGCGTGCCAAGATCGGAGATACTAACTGATGAGATAGCGAGAGGTTAACGGAGTATAGTAGTGGGGCTGAGAAGTGGGCATTGTAATGTTGTCTGCGCCTTAGTCTTTGATGATGGCCTTAGGTCGCCTTCAAACGTTCCATGGTACCTCACTCCAGATGTAACCCTTACTTATCACAAACTTCATGATCCAAAAGGCTAGTTTCAGTAAGCGCATCCTGTTCTGTCTGCATAGAGAGAAAGAGAAAGAGGGTTAGCTGCCTAGCTACAGACAGACCAATTGAAGCGTACACACAGCTACAGTGAGTGGCAAACCAGTCTAAACCTGTCGGCGTTCGTAATTCGACAGGAAACAAATAGACGAGTAGTTGAGCAAAAACACTCGAGGTTTTTTTATGGGTTCCCACATGTAATTTTCAACACTACTCAAAAATCACACAACTTTTGCATTTTTCGAAGGAAGGCGTTCCACGATTTATTAAATGAAGCAGGCAGAAACTTGCGTTTCGCAATTATCCAACGTAGCTTCCAAAGCCCAAGTTGACTAAGAGTCACAAGGGAAAAACAAAAAAAAATGGTTGCATTAAGAAGAGGGTTGCATGAATTGAACCAACGAGAAATGGAAACTCGGTACTGAGGCGAGATCCCGAGTCATCAACGAGAATGGCCCAAGAACTCATCCTAAGAAAAGTTGGAAAAGCAATTTTTGCAACAATATGATGAAATAGCGAGTGATGGGCCCAGTGTGTTCATTTTTTGGTGTCACTATAAAATGTGGCAGGATGAATAATGTATAATAAGACGTACATTAGCGTTATGCGGAAGAGCATCCATTTTTTTAAAAAAAAAAAAAGAAAAAAGAAAAATGGAGTAAGAAAGTGTCTCTCTTGCAGAAGAATGGCGCGACGTGCCACAACACCAAAAGAACGAAGGTCTAGAAGGAAGGAATGAAAAACGGTTAGTTCTGTCTGAGACCCTCTGGGTTGAGATAAATCATTGTCTGGCAGGGTAGAGGGATGAGACATTTTATTCATAAACGTAAAGAACACTTAACTTGCCTTTTTGTCGTATTACCATAACAATAACCCTGTGTAACAACCGTTAGTTTGACACCTTTTTTTTTTTTTGGCATGGAAGCTCTCACAAATGCCTCTGATAGTTTTGGTTTATCAGCTGGGGCCTCAACTCATCGCAGACGTCAGTATTTTATGCAAAAGAGGAGCCACGGCTGCTCTTGTAAAAAAAAAACGACACCGTTACTGTTAGTATGACATAGAAGGAATTCTCTTCTTGAAACATGCATGCTTCTTTCTTTCTTTCAGGGTTTCTTCTTTATTGGCACACCGCAATCCCCTCTCTAGGTCGATCTAATTATACAGGATCAATGCCATTTCAAGGGTTGAAGAAGAAGATACAGAGTATGTAGATTTGGAGAGTAAACGATTTTTGATCCACTTTTTTTGGGGGCGTTGCAGTTTCCTTGCATGTCCATTTGGAAAAACTTGTGCCTGTCTAATGCTCGTAATTTAACAAACGTATGAGCTGAGTTCCAGGAAAACGTTCATGGCCTGACAACCTTAATCATCCCCTTAAAAAGAAGGTTGCATCAGATCATTGGAGCATAATTGTACAACCTATTTTCTTGACCACTAAAAAAATGCCTCTTTTTTTTTCGGGAGAAGTTCCATGGTACTTGGTTTATGTACATGACATAGCAATGGGGAAAAAAAAAACAGGATGTCATCCTTGGTTTCTTTGGAGAAAGAAGAAAGAAAAAAGATCTACAAGTACGTATCTTTTTCCTTTTTTTTTTCTTTTGGTTGGTAAAGATGAAATGAATAAAATGATAGCGCGAAAAAGCGTTGTCCATTAAAACATAAGAATACAAGAGATGAAAGAAAAAAAGATGTGTGAAGATGCGGAACAAGGGAGCATGGTGAGGAAGGGAGAAGGGAAGGCGCGGGGGGGAGAGGATTGTTTGATTGATTGTTGCGTTTCTTAGGTTTTTGCTTGACGTGATTGAACGGTTTTTCCGAGTTCGTACAATATCCAATGGTACAGATTTCTATAGATTTTGGCGTGTGTGGTGGCATGGGTTATTTGATCTTCCGCCTCCATGATTTTGAGTCCAAGGCGGCCGCCTGCCCAGCGGGCCTGATATATCATGACGGTAAATCGTAGCGTTTCTTTCGCAATAGCGCTATCTTGGATATCGTGGGGTGGGGGTGGGGGTTGGACTCGGGAATCTTCCCAGAAACTGTCGCCATCAATGCGACTACCTGTGTCTGTCCGTTTGCGAAGGAAACGTGTCCATCCTGGATAATCACATTCGCATTTCAATGTAAAGGGTTCTTCTACTAAATCGGCCCGAATGTTCATCAGCCATAATAGACTTGTGAGATCTTCCATCATCCGTTGCGGCTCCAGGCGGAAGAGATGACGACGGTTGAAGTTAAACAGACTCTTCGGATGCGCCCCCAAACTGGGCATAGGCTGTGAATGGCCGCTTCGCTCGGAGTCGCGTGATGACGACTTTGATGCATTGGGGTCGTCGACAGAGGGACGCGTGGTGTTGAATTTCGTGCTCTGGTTGCGATTTAACGAGAGATGACGCCAGGAGGAACGTGGTTTGGCTGGATCCGATTTAAGCCATGAGGCAGGCGGTGTGCTCTGCGACGGGGTGGAGACACTTGCAGTAGGTTCAACGCGCTGTGGAACTGCCTCTCCTTCCTCTTCTTCTTCTGCATTCATCCGGTTGGAAGGCAGAAGAGCACCCAAGCGTTTGGCGGCACTCTTACTACGTTGCAAAAAGTTATTGGTCGCGTACGCACGTTCGCTTTTCGAGCGCATTGGCGAGTGCAAGCTGCCAGAGCGTTCTACTGAAACAGTTGAGCGATCTGTCTTTCTTCGTACGAGTTTCGCTGATCGTTGCGTCAATGTGCTGCTGGAACGGCGTAAGGCAGGGTATGTGGAGAAAGCCTCTTCGCTAGGTTTTGGTAGGATGCCATCCTGTTCTTTCTTTTCCTTAACCAGGTAGTAGATCGAGACAAACGGATCGTACATGGCTGGTAGTGATTGTGGATCATCGAGTGGTGGTGGTCTTATCCTATTCGACCAGCTACGCCGCCATCGAGAGCGATTAGCGGCTTGATTGGTGTTGTGTTGTTGCTGATAGTTCTGTTCTATGGTGGTAGCTGCTTGCTGATATGCATCTGATGCAATGATTCTTTCTAGACGTTGGCGAATTTGCTCAGGTTTTCCCATACCAAAGCCATGCATTCCTTCAACAATCTCCATATCAATGGTCTGTAGCGGTGGACGTCGTGGTAGATGATTTTCCACGAGATCGTCGTAGTTTTTATTCATCCATGGATGGCTGCGAACGGCTGACAAGGTGATTCTTCGTTTCGGATCGACAACGAATAGTTTTGTCAATAGATCAACACAATCTATACGAAAACAAAGATGATGAGAGGCGCCTATGTCTCTCTCTCTCTTTTTTTTTCTCTTTCTCTTTCTCTCACTTTTACCTTTGCTCAAGTGATCTGGATACTCATCGACAATACCGGATTTAATTTTTGCATGTAGGGCTGGCAGTCTTGTGTCATCAAAAGGAACTCGACCACATACAAGAACGTAGAGGACGACGCCAAAACTCCAGACATCCACTTCGGGGCCTGTGTACTGTTTTGCCTGCAGTAGTTCGGGTGCAGCAAAGTACAATGAACCACAAAAGGTGTTGAGTAGACGTGAGGGAGAGTAGACGTTGGAAAGACCGAAATCGATGATTTTGATATCCTCGTTACGCGTAATCAGGATGTTCTCTATTTTGAGATCTGCAACCAACGGATGCGAGACCAAATGAGGAAAGCGGGGATGGTGAGTTTCGGTCGCCGCGCTGAGCTCGTGCAAAGTGGTAACTCACCTCGATGTACAATGGAATTTCGGTGGCAATAATCTTTTTTTTTTTAAAAAAATAAAATAAAATAAAATAAAATAAAAACAAGGTTATGAACGCAACCAGGTATAGTAAAAAAAAAAAAATTCAACGTACCAAGCGCACTAAGGATCTGACGAGCGAATTTACGAGCTTGTTTTTCACGTAATTTGCCGTGACTGATAATATAATCCAGTAACTGACCACCATCGACATATTCCAAAAACATATAATAATGATCTCCATCCGTAATCCATTCTTTCAATTGACAAATATTAGGATGTCGTAAAAGTTGCATGATTGCCATTTCTCGAACAGTGCGTTGTTCACGTTCTTTTGGTGTATCTTTTGGATCTCTTGATCGGGATTCTTTAGCAGCGGCTGAAGCAAGATCGATTTTTGGCATAATCTTCACGGCATACTACCAATTTTATTCAGTGTGAGAAATTCATCTGATCTTTTTTTTTTTTGATAAACATAAATGTTACCTTTTTACCATCATTGTCTGTTAAACATTCAGCCAATTTGACTTTACCCATACTACCAGCACCAATGGTTTTTCGATAAATCATGTAATTTTGAATACGTACAGCTTGTCGTTTTTCGGATGGTCTTCTGTTTAAATTTTCCTGACTTTTTCGTACTTGTTCCGTTTGAAGGGTTGTTGCATTACTAATAGTACTTGCATGACGATGTAAAGAAGATGATCTTATAGGTGCTCTTCTTTCTTCCGATGATCGAATAGAAGATGGTCGTCTCGTCAAGACCTCTGCATTTCGCCGACATGAAGGCGCAACAGTAGCAGCCGTCATACAGATGAAGAAAGAAGTAAGAAAGTTGAAAAAGGAAGAAGAGGAAAAAAAAAGAAAAAGACAAAAAATAGAAAAAAAAGGTTTACTGCATCGAAAGTTGAACCCAGGGCGGATAAAGGATGACCTGTGTTACCTCCTCTTTTGATCCTTTTTAACTATTGAACTTATACATTTATTTGATTTGATTATGAAATGATTCTTATTTTTTTTTCCTTTTTACTTTGTACATTTTTCCTTTTCTACAGATTGTTCATACAACATCATTGATTGTTGTTGTTCTTGTTCATTACGTACAACACATGTCCTTGGGTAACGTTCTAAATGCCGCAGAACAAAGGAACATGTTGGTACCACTTTCAGATTGGATGCTTCTGCCCAGTCAAAAGCCCGCTTGACTAGCATATCTCCCAAACCAAGATTTCGATAAGGTAATGGAATCTCCTATAAAAATTTCGTTGTCAAAATATTAAACAAGAATCAATAAGAAAAGGAAATAAAAAGAGAGAGAGAGAAAGAGTTTTGTTTTGTTTTCTCCTTACGGTGTGACTAAATTCAATGAGTCCTGGGATTGGTGTAGGTAAATAGCACAAGGCGGCTAAGTTGGCCCACAGGCGTTAACTTATATATATTTTATAAGCCCATAGTAAGTAAATTATTTACCTATATTCTTTTTATCCAACTTGATTGTAAACATGCAGCATTCTTTTCTGTGTACAATAATTGATGGATCAAAGGTTTTTCCGAAGGGAGTCGGGACAACGCGTAAGAGATCGTCTGTTGTTTGAGTCCCTTTAATTTTCGTACGTTTTGGTGGAGGTGAGGAGTTGAACATTCGAAAGGTTGGTTGAGCATAATGAGAAGGTGTTTGTAAATGGAGACTTAAGTTGCGCGATGTACTCATCAAGTAACGTAATGTCTACTTGATTGATTTCGCTTCTTGTTTGTAAAAAGGTATTCTCAAAGTTATAAAAATTTTCGGGGGAGGAAGAAGGAAAAAGAACAGTGGAATTGAATTTTTTTAAATGCCTGGACCCTCACGGGAGTCAATCACGCCCAAGGAGAATATCCCAAAGCATTGTTTCACACGCGCATCGTTTCACAGTAACCTCAGCCGCTTGTCAGTGCGCATAATCCAAAAGGTCACGGGTAATAATCGATCGTCTTTCCTTCTTTCCTTTCACCAGATGAATAAACCTGGCATCAGTAACCTTTTTTTTTTACCTTTTTGTTAAACAACCCATTTCCCCATTTTTCCCATACTTCAAGGAGAATCCCGTTTTCTTGTTTTACTGTCAACATGAAAATTACCAAATTTGTTATCATTTTATAAATGACATCATGATTCCGTTGTTGTTTGCTTTGTAGGGAAAGGAAGAAATGAAACCAATCGTTTATTTCCCTTCTGTTTCGCTTTTTTTTCTTTCTTTTTTCTTTTTACTAAAACGAAACAATTGACGACAATTGACGAACAATTTTCAGTATAATAATACGAGAGAGAGAGAAAAAGAGAGAGAGAGAGAGAGAGATATGGCATCATCAAAATCTCGTACAGATGATGGTTCATTGGGCTCTTCTTGGGCTGAAGTAGGAAAAGATCCATTATCTGAATCAAATACATCGGTTGATCATCGACCAGGTGCTTGGGAAGAGACAAAACACCAGGCGACATTTGCCGATATAGTAAAGCATGAACAAAAAGAAGCCGAAGAATTCCCCACACCGCAGCAATCAAAAACCCAAAATGATGAACCTACTTCTGCTGGTGTGGCTGATCTTTTAAGGTCATCCGATACAACCACCACAGATACCACAACACCCCCTCATCCCGATCGTTCTTTTGCTGATGTGACCTCTAACAAAGGCTTCCCTACTTTATCTCAATCAAATCCATCCGTGACTAGTACTACTACTACTACTGCTACTACTAGTAGTCAGTTGTCAGCCACACCTGATGTAAAAGAAATGTTGGCTGCTCCTTCAAGTAAGGAAATGCAAAAAAAAAAAATAGACCCGGTTCCCCCAGTAGCCTGATCCTTTGTTTTCCTCTTTTAGTCAAAGTTCCGTTACCTCCTCCCGCCCAAAGTTTTGCTAAAATCGCCGCAAAAGAACCGCCGCCGCCGCATGAAGAACACCCCCTTGTAGAAAAAGAAACGGAACCGTCGCCACCCGAATTTAGTCACGAACACTTCCCCAGGCTAGGTCAGGCAACATCCATTCACGAAGCTTCTAAAGAAGATCGAGAAATGATGACCGAAATAGCCAAGATGCAGGATCTTGTCGAAATACAACAAGAAGAAGATCTAACAGGACAACAACAACAAAGAAGTTTTGCTGATATCACAAGCAGCAACTTGGAAAATGCTCCTCCTTCTGCAGCATTAAAAGCGGTGGCACAACATCCCGTGTACGATGAAGACACAATCATCCATGAAAGTGTCAAAAGAGAAGCAAGGAAACAAAAGCAAACAGAGAGACCAGAAGGTAATGGGAAACAGTCAACCGAGAAGATAAAGCGTTCATCCTTATTGTCTCTTTTTTTAGAACAAATGCCTTCACCCACACCAGAAGAAGTCGAAGAAGTTCGAGACAGTGACCGTCGCGATTTGGTTAGACGTGTGGCTCGTTTCGATAAAACCAACAGTGGGAAAATCACCCTCTGGGATACATTACTATGTAGGTTTCTTTTTTCTTTTTTCTTTTTTTTTCCGTCATGGATCGACAGACGGCTAACTTTAATATTTTTTTTTAGCTTTACGAGAATTGGGATATTCTTGGTTATATGCTATCCCAGCTACAATTGTGATGCATCTTCGACTATCACCATTGACGTCTCCTTATCGATCTCCGTTTTTTTATCGATCTGTCAAGGATTTGTTGACGTTGCCAATTTATACAAATAAGATTTGCCATGCACTGACTTATCAGACACCCATGCTCTTGCAGAACAAAGACAGAATGGTTGCCATTGTCCGGACCTATGGACGTCGGTCCCATCATGTTACGGGTCTCGGCTTTTGGGATGGTATGCGTGCCATGCGTGCATATGAAAGTAATACATTACGATGGTGGCAACTCAAACAATGGTAAAAAAAAATGCACCTGAACAAAGAAAAAGTTGACTTATTCTTTTTATAGGATGGTACATCGATTACAATGGACGCTGATTTATACAATGCTGCATGACCCACAAACTCAGATGGTGACACAATCTACCCTGGTTAGTCTACGTGACGAAGAATGAACCCTTCTAGGAACACGAAATCCCTGTGTAAATGGTACAGGAAAAAAGAAACAGCAGCACTACTTAGATTATATATATATATATATGTATGTGTGTATATATATATATTTATCGTTCTATATATATATATATATACATATAGCAAGAACAGACAGTTCCCATTTGTGTTATTTTTTTTCTTCCTTTTCTTGGCATGTTCAACCATGAGATAAGGAAATATCTTTATATATATATATGTATATACAGAGACAGAGAGGTATACTTTTTCAACATCGAAGATCGGTTTTTTATTAATATGCATGGGAAAATAAATGTTATGTAAGGGGCGGAGGAAGGGAGAAGAGGGAACTGTTTACATTTTTCTTTTAAACAAAAAAAGATGTCATGTGGATTAATCGAGTAATCTGTGTTCAGAGGGTTGGTTCTCATGATGTTCAGGCTCATGATGTGGTACAGGTGGAGGTGTTGATTGTGATGAGGGCGCCGAGTCGCTCGACCGACCAAGGGTATTCATCTCGGTCCCTTTCATAAAAGGAAGCCTTGACATACTATTCCGAGACTTTTCGTTTGATTGTGATCGTTTGCGTACACCCTGTTCGGGATCCTTTAATGCACGGTCCAGCGTACGGAACACTTCATCGTCAATATAGTAAGATTTGAACAGAAGTTCCATGAGCTGCATACGCTCTTCCATACGGTCGAGGCGATGACGCTCGTCGTTATCGTTGGGGGACATAGGGCTTAGCACCCCATCCTCTTCGTCTCGATCTGTCGCATTACCATAGCTCTTGATATTCAGCATTGAGAAACGACGATGGACAGGGTTCACAAGTGGTACAGGTGTATGCAACAGATCAAAGCGGGATCGCAGACCGCGTGAGATGGAACGACGCATGTCACCAACCGACCAACGATGAACAATACCCCAGGGTGATCGTGGACGATAACCAAACAGCCATGTCTGAAGCGCAACAAAGAGACCGAACACACCTCCGATAAATCCAAGCGCGTTGACAAGAGAATAGATCTTTGTTTCCCGCAGCGTCACATTGACGAATGCCTTGGGCACCACATACAGCTTACCGACCATGTTGGGAGCGCTCGTGATCCAAGCGTAGTTGGGTGCTTCTTGTCGAAAGTCCGTTTCGATTTCCGGTGTGTTGTTGAGGACTGGCAGGAAACCGACGTAGTTCCATCCAGTGCTCTGAAGATAGCGGTGGTTCTGGATTTGGTAATTGATGGTTGAGAAAGTGGCAGGGACAATATCATAGATGTTGGTGGCTCCGAGATCGTTTCCATCACTCGTTAGCCAAGCATTGCTTTGCTGGGGACTGACGAGCTGCGTCGTATCGTTATAGTAGTATTGCATGTTGGGATCCATTTTCGGCGGATACACGGACATGTGAACTCGACCATGGACGCTGGCATTACCATAAAAAGTGAAGAGCAGTTTGCTTCCAGTATTAGGATCAGCGTTCAGCTCGCTGCCAAGCTTAAAATCTGCTGGAGGCGCGTACAGGTGACACGTAACGCTCCCTAATTCGTCTGCAAAATAGGGCTGATGGTAGCTCATGTCGAGAAAGCGGATATGAGTACTGCAAGATACGCCAGCATCTGTCATACAGCTGACGCGTGGGAGCATCTCTAGAGGCGTTTGTGCAGTATTCGGCCATCCATCAAAACAAAAACGGATGTCTGTTGAAAACGCATAAGTAAAAGAAAGTTTTTTTTTTTTAAAAAAAAAAAAAGAACCTCCTCCGCCCTTTCGATCTGATAGCTTACCCGGTGTTTGCACCAATGCTGTCGGCTCGCTGATCGTAATCGTTGAATTTGGACTGTGCAGAACTTGGTAGATGACAAATGCGAAAAAAGCCACAAACAAGAAAAACAAAAGGAATTGTGACAGGAGCCGAGTTGTTTCTGCCCACAGAGGTTCACCCGTTCTATATAATAGTATACATAAGTCATCCGACGATCCCTGTTTCCCTTCGTTACCTTGGTTTCCAGATATCGTGATGGAGACGCAGGATAAACCATCGAATGTACGCCCAAAATCGCCACAGACAGATAATAATAATTGTCGCCAGAACAACAGCACCAACCACAATGCCTGCAATGGCACCCCCACTAAGTGAACTGAACAAACTCGCATCAACGGCTGGGAAAAGACTGGTTTCATAGCTCCAGGTAGTATCACCGTTCTGAGGAAGCTTCAGAAGATTGACGTCGTTCATAAATATTTCACCAGCAGCACCTACACCACGAAGCGTGTTAAGAAATCAGTTTGTGTCTTCTACAGGGTCCCTGTATGGGTTTTGGTTCACTTACCACCAACAATCATGAGATACTGCTTATTATTTTGCGTGTTATTCACTAGGCCAGCCGATGCAAATGTACGGCGTCGCGGTAAAATCCCTTGTGGCGTAGGGATTGTCCAGTTTAATGTGTTGGTGTCCAAAATTGCCACCTGGTTGGTAAATTGTGTATTCCATACTTGAGTAGCGGAATCGCCTGGATGGCTTTGAATATTAGCATATCCATAAAATTTTTTTTTCTTTATTTGTGCCGTTACCTCCAAAAATAATAATTGACGTCTTATCAGGCCCTAATATTGTATTTTTTTTTAATGAGTACGCATGGCGCTAAAAAAAAAATGCTGCTTACCAAGGATAGCGTCGGCATTTGCTCTTCCGGTTGGCAACTTTGCGCCGCCTAGCGGCATCCTTTTCCATTCATTCGCCTGGATATTGTACAGAAGAACTTGTGCGGCGTCCATCAATTCGTTTCCTCTGGGTCCAGTAAACGCGCCCATAAGATAAGCAATGATACCATTCCTAAAATAAAAAAAGTTTAACGCTATGCATGTAACAGAAAAAAAAAGATTAGACTTACTGGAAAGAGATTCCGTTGTGGGAACACATCGGCGGTTGACCAGGCGGAGTTAGGTTGCGGAACTGACCCAACATAGGATCATATGACCAGAAGTCGTTGAGGAGGTGCCCATTACCCGCCTGCACTTCGCTTGTTGGTCCATTGTTCGTTGGTACGCCACCGAGAATATAAACTTTGCCATCCACACCCAAGTTGGCAGTAAACCATTTTCGGTTGGTTGGCAACGTACCGTTGTCAGCGATAGTAGGTGCAAGTAACCACGTCGACGTGTCAAAGCGGTACCGCGCCACCAGCAACGATCCGTTGACAGGTACGGAGGGTGTCAGACCTCCAAACAGCAGTAATGTTTGGTTGTCTGGTAACATCACTGCTTGTGAATAGGCTGTACTGGGCCCTGGACTGGGCTGTGGAACTTCTTGGAAACTGACCGTATCGCCTGTGATCGAGTACTTGGTAAAAGTGTTGCTATAGTCCTGTCCTCGACCGGTTCCTCCATAACGGTAGAGAGCATTGTCGCGTACAAACGTCGCCGCGCCGGCTACATACGGCATTTTATCGACCAACGTGTTTGGAAAATCATTATAAGCAGCGGTTGTCAGTCGAACAATACATAGCAAAAGTAATACAAAAGCCCATTTCTTTCCGGATATATTCGGCATGAAGTAAAAGAGTCAAGAAGACCAAAAGAGAAAAAGAAGGAGAGAAAAAGACGTTTGATCCTTTCCAGGTTGGCAGCACTATTTCAATTGAGAATAAAAATAGGGTTTTTTTGAGAGAATGCATGACAGTCATTGTGTGCCCTGGAATCAGCTCTTTTGCCACCATGGAAAGAGGTTATAAATAGCAAAGCAGGAAAATAGAAAGCGAAAAAAAAAAAAGGAAGCCCGCTTTCATTTCATCTCTCTTTCCTAGTAACCTCGTCTTTTTTTTCTTTCTTCTTTCTTTTTTTAATATGGTTTATGTTTTTATGCAAGTTCCTTCGATGCTGCAGAATTTTTTTTTCTTTTAATTACTTCATCTATTCGTTTGTGTCCAAAAATACGGTGTTTAAAAGCGGAGCGTAACACAGTCATGGAAAACGATCGCGCAACGTTGAAAGCGACCATTCTGTCCTCATATGACCTTGTTGTCCATACAAGAAGGGAAAAGGAAAATAAAAAAAAATAGGATCCACCTGAATGCAAAACCCCTCCAAGTTTACGTAATACACATACGTTAAACTTCGTCTTTTTTATTTTTAAATCGAGATCTCCATCTTTAGGAGTGAAGAAGAAGAACGAAGAAGAAGGATCCGACTTCACCGGTTTCCTGCAAATAAAAATAAAAAAAAAAGGGTAAAAAAAAAAAGAGAATGGATTATATACATCGTCTACAGTTTAAAAAATAAGAAAAAAAAGTAAAAAGAGAGAGTGTGTGTTTAAGAGCGTGTCGCCTGTGCGGTACCACTCAAAACCTGAGAAGCATGGTTGGTCTAGGAAAAAGGGAACAAGGTTTAGTACAAATAAGAATAATGAAAAAAAAATTTTTTTTTACCTGCACAGAGGAGAAGCGGCGCATTTCATGGGGTTCCATGGACATCTTCTTATTAAGTCCCAAGAGACGTTTGCCAAAGTTACGTGGTCTCTCAAGGGCACGGAGAGATTGTGTGCGGTTGGCATAGTAGCGGGCAGAGGTAGCCGTGGAAACAGCAGATGAGCGGCGAGAGCGGCGGCCAGGAGCAGACTCGTTGAGGGGAGCACCAACTTTGGGACGGAAGACGCGTTGCATGATGAACTTAATGATGTCCAGAGGAGCAAACCAAATAAAGTTCCAGACCCACGCAATACCAGCCCAGGCCCAACCACATCCTTTGATGTTGGTGAAGCCCCAGTCAGCGTAGACGGAGATGAAGGTAGCTACCAGTTGGGCGACGACGAAGGCGCACATCAGCAGGACAGAGGGACGTTCTGTAAAGAACCAGCCTTGCGAACGTGTAACGAAGATCAGACCTTGGGAGATGGTGGAGACCTGCAGGTAAACAACTGAGTGCAGCACCGGGTCGTTGGGTGTGTTGTCAAAGGTCTGGACACCAAAGTGATCGGCAAAGAAGTGGGTGTTGTAGGCAACAGCAAAGAAACCGATTGTGGAGGCAGCCAGGTACAGACCGTAGACAATGGCATAAGAGAAAATCTCAAACAGATTCCATTGGTCAGGGTGGGGTGACGGCTTGACGCGATCCGTCGAAATGGTCATGATCGTACCGTCGTTCAGGATGGCGAGGATAAGCACCATGAAAGGCGGGAAGTCAAACTTGAAGGCAAAGCACATCACGGCGAAGCCGACAACCACACGAATCGTGACGGAACAGGTATAGATCGAGTAGTTGCGCATACGCTGGAAAATCTGGCGGGAGTGAATCAAGGCTTCAATAATCACAGAGAGACCGGGCTCGGTGAGGACGATGTCGGCTGCCGATCGCGCTGCGTCGGATGCATCAGCAACAGCAACACCGACATTGGACTTGGACAGAGCAGGGGCGTCGTTGACACCATCACCTGTCATGGCTGTCATGTGACCCATCGCCTGGAGACGTTCGACAATCTCGTACTTGTGTTCGGGGTACACGCCAGCAAAGCCGTCGGACTGCAGGACCAGGTCGTCAATCGAGTCGTAGCCAGAGCCTGGGGGCGGGCCTTCCTTGAGGGTCTTGGAGAGGAACATGTTGTCACCCATACCCAGGCGACGGCCTGTTTCCTTAGCAATAGCAAGCTGGTCACCCGTAATCATCTTCACCTGGACACCGAGGGCAATAGCACGGTCGATGGTTTCCTTGGTATCCGAGCGGGGAGGGTCGTAGATGGGCAGGAGACCAATCAAACGGAAACCGAGACCTTCGCCTTCAGGATCACCGCTGGGCACTTCGTCGACAGCCACGGCGAGCGAACGCAGACCACGGCGGGCAAACTCGTCGACATCGTCGTTGAGGGCCTGAATTTGTTCCTCTGTCTTGTCACGTGTGCACAGGTCCAAAATGAAGTGTGACATGCCCTTGGTTGCACGGAGCACTTTGCCGTCGGAGGTGCGTCGGTAGGTGATCTCCGTACGCTTGATAACGGGGTTGAAAGGCTTGAACTCGAGCTCCTCGATACCAGAGCGGGCCAGCTGAGGATCAGGGAGGGAGTTGACGATGCAAAAGTCGATGGCGTCCTGGTTTTCTGTGCGCGAGGCGTAGGCGGAGAAGAGCACAATGTCATCCACGTCGTACTCGGCATAGGTCTTGATGGTGGGCTTGTCGACGATAAGCTTGTTCAGCGTCAGTGTACCTGTCTTGTCAGAGCACAGGATGGTGACAGCCGCCATCTCTTCGATGGCTGTGATGCGTGTGACAATCGCCTTGTGTTCGGCCAACTGCTTGGCACCAATCGCGAGTGTGACAGACAAGACAGTTGGCATGGCAATGGGGATACCACCAATGAGCAAGACCAGGAGATTGTTGATACCACGGCGGTAGTCATAGCGGAAGGCAGCATACATGACGAGAATTTCGACGACCAGGAAAGTACCGATACTGACCAAACAGAAGTTACCAATCTTGGCTAGGATAGACTGCAGATGGCCAATGTCATCGCCAGCATCGCCGACAAGCTTTGCAGCACGACCGAAGAAAGTGTTGAGACCTGTACCAATGACGACGGCTTCTGCCTCACCCTGCTTGACAGTTGAACCAGAGAAGATTTCGTCTCCGGCATCCTTGCCGACAGGAAGAGACTCACCCGTGAGAGCAGCCTGGTCGATCGAGACTTGTCCGTGGGCCGTGATCAGGCGACCATCGGCTGGTACGACATCACCCAGCTTGATGCTGATTACATCACCAGGCACCAGTTCGGCGGCCTCCATCGTTTTCCATTCACCACCGCGTTTGACCTTACATTCGGGAGCGAGCGATTCCATCAGTGCCTTGACAGCATTACCAGCCTGACGTTCCTCAAGGAAACCGATGATGGAATTAGCCAGCAGCAGAAGAACGATACCGATGAAATCTTCCCAATCCGGAGGTTCGCCTCCGCCGTTGGACAGAGCAATAGCGACGAGAGCAGCGGCCTCCATAACCCATGAGAGAGGGTTCCACATGAAACCGAGAAACTGGAGAAGAGGATTGACCTCTTTATGTTCAATTCGGTTGTACCCAAACTTTTCAACGCGTGCTGCAGCTTCTTCCGATGACAATCCCTCAGGCGTAGTTCTTTGTAAATAAAATAAAATCAGCCCACGGATTGTACATTCACCCTATTTTTTTAAGGGGAGAGGAGAAGCCTTGTTCACTTACTGAAGCAGCGCAAACACGTCGCCGGGTTCCATGGTGGAGAGATCAAATTTATCCTTGTCATAAAGTTCTTCCACTGTCAATGATTTCATGTTTGGGAGATTGCCTGATCCATTTTGACCAGAAACCTCTTGCTTGGCCGATATCTCAAGCTGCTTTTCCGCGTTCGGATCACCGGACGCCATGATAGAAGGTTAAAGTGGAGAAATGAGAGAGAGAAGAATCTAGCACGAAAAGGAACAAAGAGGGAGAGGTATAACAGGCGGTTTAGTGGACGGGAGGTCTCTATAGGAAAACAAGGAACTGAAAAAAAGAAACGATGCGCTGGTTTAGCCATTGGTTTTATAGTGTTGATGGGAAAAAGAAAAAAAAAGTAAATGCACACTTTGCCTTGTTCGGTGTAGCAGGCGAGGCAAAAAGTCGAAAACTTTTCTCCGGGAAGGAAAATAAGAGCTAAGCAACCCAATCGTTTCGCAAAGAGAGAGAGAGATTCACCTATTTTTTCTTCTTGATTTGGATATTTTATCATCAAAAAAAGGTGAAGCGTGGTACACAGCCCCCCCCCCTCTTTCCTCTTTCCTTCTTTCTATCTCTCTGTGAAACCTATCCTTGTTCTTTTCTTATCCTCTTCTAATCACCTGTGGGGTTTGTTTCTCTGATGGTTATCTTACTTAGAATGGTCATCCTCCGCTGCGGCGCTTAGTTGCCGCAGAGTGAAACAACACTCGCATGCATACTTCTTGTAAAACAATGACCCTCAAAGCATCTGATCGCCACGTGTCTAAGGTTGCTTCCCCCATGTACGTCAATTTGTGTTCATCATTCAACTTTTTTCCGTTACGATAACTGTCCGGTACCGCAACGGACCTACACCATTATTACACAACACGAGAAATGAGGATTTATAAACAGTTCTGTGTTTCATCCTTAAACTTTAGCACAACGATCCGTCAAAATATTCCAAGATTAAGACCTTTTTGGTGTGTCACATGTTCTCACTTCTACTGGCTCTGTGCACTCATGGTTTCACGCATCTTGCGCAGATCAGCAATCCTTTCACGTAAGAGCTGAACTTTGTCTCTATGGAAATGAAAAAGTAGAGAGAGTCATGCTGTCGCCGCCACACATATACATAGAACTAGCATCTGCTATTTGTTCGCTAATCTTTTTTCTCTTTGCGCGCGTAGTGCAGTAAGCAGCACTTAGCACGCGCGAATGCAGACGGTAACTATTTTCTTTCTTTCCCTTAATTTCGAGTGCCAGTTTGATCACACGAATTCACATATTGCTTCAGGATAAACTCTTTTTGTAAATTTCTCATAGGGCATTTTTCCGGCATGAATCTATTGTGAAACATACGGAGAAGTTGACCCAAAAAAAAAAAAGGTCCAGTTTGTCGTCGGCCTTGAAGGTTTAGCCATTCGCCATGAGCTTTTTGTCATTAAAAAAAAACGAATGACCATCCCAGTCATCATCATCAATGCTGCAGTACAGCCATCATGGCATGGTTGCATACTGACTTAGTGGCTATGGTCGAGCCACCAACTTAAACCACGACAGCCGGATGAGCTGGAGGGCTGCTTACAAAAGGCAAATCCGGAGACAAAAAATAATTTGATACAGAAGAGCCTCCTGCGTACTGGCGTAAAAGAAAAAGCAGTTAGTAGATTTCTTTTGGCAAAGGTAAACAAAGTGTCTGAATCTGATTCAATAACTTTAAGGATCGTCATGAGCAGAACCAGTAACTTAAAGCGACACCGATAACATCACTTACTTATTTATCGACTTAGCTTTAAAAGGTCATGGGCTTGTTTCTCACTACATCATCTCTCTGTAAGTTGCCGGTTTTACCAGAAAAGTGCGATGCCCGATTCTGTACAGTCGTGTATACGCAGGGCGATAAAGACGGCTTGCGATAACAACCTTAATCGAAGATTTATCTGACAAAAAACAAAGTTGTATGCAACGGAGACCATTTGCAGTTCGATATCATCATTTTATTACCCAAAACGTCGGAAAGGGCGCTTTATCATAAAAGTTGTATTAAACGAATTTTTCATGGAATGCAACAACATGCACAGTGTCATACCACGAATAACTGTGTGGAACGGTTCATTGGAAAGCCTCCACCTTTTCTTTTCTGTCATAACATGAAATATTGCAGAAATGCAGCCTGCAGTTTTTTTTGTAAAGCAGCTTGTTCTATAAAGAGTATGGCGTCTTGAACATTTTTTTTTTTACAAAGCTGCGATGTACGCTGCAAAACGAACAGAAAGTGATTGTCGCGGTACTCGGCAAAAGTAATACCAAAACATTTAACATGGGCGTCTATCTCAAGTTACGCAGGCTCATTTACGGGTTACAAATGAAAAAAGGATCGAATCAGAGGGCAACTTGTGTCGGTTGCACAATGAAAATCGTAATAAGCAGCGCTGGGGATCGCAGTGATGTAGTAGTAGACATAACAACAAAACAAGGAATACTAAAAACGTGAGACAGTGTGATCGTTTGTGTCTGGTCGGAATAGGAAGTACGAAATGTGCTTCGCAAGTTAGTATCAACTCTAAATAAAACCCTTCTTCCTCGAAGTAATGAAGACGTCACTTCATCCTAACGAACGGTGACTTTGATCATTTTGTTATCCTATAGATAAGATAAGGACGCATCCTCTTCAGAGTTCAGCTCCGACGATGTTTCTTTTTCCAACATTCAAAGTCACCAATTGTCAAACCAATGTACGGCATTGACCGGGTGGAGAGAGAGCCCATTCTGGAATTGAGTTATCCAGTGACCCTCTTTAGTCCCTGCACTTTTCTAGATTGTCGACCAGTCATTTTTCCCCTTCTAAGGTTAATGACGTCAGGGTTGGAAAACATCCTAAATCTTTTTTTTTCAACGCATTGATCTGGTTTAGGTACATCGAACAATTTTTATTACCACTACAAAACCACTTATTTTCGTTTCTCAATGCTTTATCCAGTCATTCGGATTGATCTGTTACCGACCGGAATTCCAAATTACAACAGTGAATGAATACATGGATCTCTGTATGGTGGAAGTGGAGAAACTTTTGCTTCTTTCATGTAACACCAAGTACACCTGTGGACCTTAGTTTGAATAACAATCCGTTAGTTGTGCAGTATCGATGTACTGCGGCTGAATGTGGCGCGCCTTGGAGCCTTATGAAACATAACGTACATTTCTTTTTCCATCTGTTACTGTTTATTGAACAACTTCTTACGCTACTCTAAATAAACTATGCGTCCATGAAGAACCAAGTTTGCGCTAAGGAAATAATTGAATATGCGGTCATTAGTTCACAAATTGACGACAAAATAATACTGTACTTACATCAACTTGGTTTCCAGATGGGCGCATAATTTATTGGAGCAACATAAAGAAATTGTTCAAGGTTAGTAAATGGAAGATGATTTGATTGCCTTTTCACTTACCCCAAAGGTAATCAGGCCAAAAAGCCTGGGTCAAGCCCGCATCTGAGTCCGGTGGGGCCAGCATGGGGTTGTTCTGGTGACGAGGACCAGTGTTGAGAGCTACGCCGTGCAGAGGACTTGAAACGATGCAAACGTTTGGCAAGGTTCTGTTGTCGAAGTTGGATAAGGCAGCGTGCGATAATACTTGCTTACCTGGTGGTGAACAGGGAGCTACACCACAGCCAGGATGGTTCGGGACAGAGGTCATGCAGGCTAAACGATAGACAAAAAAAAATGAATAATTGTGTATGTATATAAATTGACATCTTACCGTGGATGTTAAAGAGAACAGAGCGAAAGAAAAAAAAAGGAAATTCGTACATTCGGTTAAGTACGGATTATTTTGGGTGGAACCTGTGCTTATCTTGAAACATTTTTACTGAAGTACCTCAACGCAAAAAACGATTTTTTGTTTCAATGAGACATTTCCTTCTCGTGAGACATTTTTACTGCTTTCCGACGGGATATCGGAAAACGATCACTGAAGCACCTCAATGCAAAAACGAAGTTACTCACACGCGAACTATTCGTAGGGCTGACGCAAAGTAAACTACTTCTCGCCGCAAAGATGCATCAATTTCCAGCGCTAAATTTATTCAACTTGAACGTAAAAGGACATATAGCTAACCCAAACGTTGATTCCAAATCCAGTATTTACAATCACAAGCATGTAGTGTGCATCGCGCTAAATTTGTATCCGTAAAAAAAAAAGGTAGGAAAACAAAGAACCATGTGCTGGGAAAATTCCTATGGATCAAGCACCTGTTTAAATCTAACAGACATCTACTATAGCTCGTACATATGGGATTTCCCGGCTACATGATGCGAGCTTAGGACAACTGCTATGCAGATGTCATGTTGAACATTTCGCCATCGGTTTGCAGTTCAACAAAGATCCGCCGTGTTCTGATGGCACCAACGGTCATAGACACAAAGACGCACGTGGAGAATCTCATTGCCAAATCAAGCAAGGGGAAAAGTTCATGATCTGAACCTGTGTTCAAGTTTCTTGGCGATGCCTCGTGGAAGTGGTGGAACACTAAAAACTTTCCATCCCCACAAAATCGATCTAGCATGAAACGGAGTTTTGAATCCGATCATATGTAGCGGGGGGAATCTGCCCGATCACTATCGTTTGCTCCAGAACAATATGAAAAGAGGCTTGGCAAACTTCAATCTCTATTTGTTTGTTAAAACAAGATATTTTCATCTAGAGCCATGTCGTTAGATTAGATTAAACATGCACCTTAGATAATGAAAGTCTTCGTTTTTCTCTTTTTGTCTCACTTGACTCCCAAGTAAAGCCACCTTTTTTTCAACATACACCCAAATAAAAAATGATGTCAGTTAGCAAAGGCTAATCTAATGTGATCTACTACTAGAAAATAATAGTCATCGTCGTTGTCGTAGTAGAATGCACAACTTTCGTCTTCCCACCATCTTTGTTGACTCGATACAAGATGCACACAGCCTGAATACACAGATGTAAATCTTCGGAACCAAGCCTCAGTTTACAGATTGGCTTATGCGCTTTGGGTTTCATCCTATCTTTTCTTTCTTCTCCTGCCAAGATGACTAGCGGGGAACTTGTGTCTTTACACGTTCATTGAAAACACAGCTATCACCCTCAAACATTTCAGGCAATCCATTCGAGAAAGTGGGTTATTATTCTTTTAGCAAATAGTCTGTAACTTTCATTCACAGGCTCTTTCTGACTCATTCGTACTGACATCCCAACCTTTCGAAACTTGCTAAATAAGTAACAATGTCTCCGCTTCTTAAAGCGCTCATCGTCAATTGGTCCCCATGACTCATGCGGCTTCTCACCCTAACGTCGATCAAAAGATAAGCAAATTAGAAAAATGGGCACCTGTTCTATTCCATCGGTTATCCGGCGCGCCTTCTCCGTGGCACAGACACGCTATAGCTTTGGCACAACTCTTCTCATGGAAAATCAAACCAAATTTTTAAGCAGCCAACGAGGGCTGCTCGTTAATGCCATTGGCGCGTTGATTCAACTTGGCCATGGTGTAACGTGGGTTGCTTGGATTAGGGCGCTGTGCTGACCAGCTACGACAACCTGAATGGTTCGAACCAGAAGAGCCATGAATAAAAACACAGCTATCTTTTCCGCCGCTTTTTACCCTTGCGAATCCTGCAATCTTGATGGCTCTAGCGTTTTGCGTTCTTGCTGTAGAGGCGTAAAGGCGTCCCCCTTTATTTAAACGCCGACAGACATCGGTGAGAGAGCGCGGGAAAAAAACCAATGGTGTTTGCTTCGACAAAGTGCAAGCATTCCCACGCTGTGACTGGAGTGGTAAAGGGGGCCAGTGCTATATAAAGTCAAGTTATGCATGGTGACAGATTTGTTCTTTTGTTTACTTTTGACATGATTCCTCGAGTTGCTGCCTCCACATTTTCCCGCACTGCCATCCACACGGCACGTCGTAGCGGTGCTACGATGATCAACCGATCCTTATCCACGTTTGAAAAGCATCGCGAGGTGTTTGAACAGCTCGGAATCCAAAAGACAAACAACAAAGCTGTCTTTGACGGTGAATGGAAAGGCTCAGGCCCCATCATGCAGTCGATCAACCCCGTCAATAATGAAGTCATTGCCGAAGTGGTCGCGGTAAGTAGTTTTTGTCTTTCAAATCGTGTGTACCGTTTCCTTTTCCTAACAAAAAGAGATATAATAGGGAACGACTGCTGATCTAGATACTGCTCTCGACCGAGTCGCTGAGGCACAAAAGATTTGGAGAGAGTTGACTGTTCCTAAGCGAGGACAGGTGCTTCTTGCCATGCGAGATGCTCTTGTTCAGAACCTTCAACCGCTAGGAAAATTGGTTGCTCTAGAAATGGGCAAAATCCTTCCCGAAGGTGTCGGTGAAGTGCAAGAATACGTTGATATTCTTGAATATGCATTGGGTTTGTCCCGTATGCTAAATGGATCAATGATTCCCTCGGAACGACCTGGCCATGTCATGTTGGAGACATGGAATCCCCTTGGCACCATCGGTGTCATTAGCGCTTTCAACTTCCCTGGTAAAAAAAAAAAAAATAAGAGAAGGATGATAGAAGAAAAAGAATTAACTTCTTGTTGATTTGAACAGTGGCTGTCTATGGATGGAACAGTGCGCTTGCCTTGGTGACCGGCAACGGTGTTCTGTGGAAGCCTTCTCCAACGACACCTTTGGTCTCGATTGCCGTTACACGTTTGTTAGAGAAGACCTTGCGTGAACATAACCTTCCTCCAGCACTCTGTTCTCTTGTTACCGGTGGTAACGACGTCGGTGCATCGCTTACAGCAGACAAACGTGCTCACTTGATCTCCTTTACCGGATCTACCAATGTTGGCCGTGAAGTCGGTCGAGTGGTACAAGGTCGCTTCGGCAAAGTCTTGTTGGAACTGGGTGGCAACAACGCCATCATCGTCACCGAGGACTCTGATCTGGATCTTGCTGCACGCGCTATCTTGTTCGCTGCTGTGGGTACCGCCGGTCAGCGTTGTACCACGACCCGCCGTTTGATTGTGCACGAATCTGTCTATGACACCTTGGTTGATCGTCTCGTCAAGGCCTATGACCAGGTCAAGGTCGGTGATCCGCTTGAAGACGGTGTCCTTTGCGGTCCATTGCACACCAAGGCTGCTGTTGGCATCTATGAAAAGACGTTGGAGAACGTCAAGAAACAAGGTGGTGAAATCTTGTGCGGTGGCAAGGTCTTCACAGAGGGTCCATTGGCCGCTGGTAATTTTGTCGCTCCTACTGTCACCAAGGTCCGTCCTGACATGGATGTCACCAAGTCGGAAGCCTTTGTTCCCATTCTGCACACCATGACCTACAAGGTAAGAAACTAAACTTTTTTGCCGTCTCCCTACTCACTGATTCCCGTGTTTTAAGACATTGGATGAGGCTATTGCAATTAACAATGGTGTGGCGCAAGGCTTGTCTAGCTCCATCTTCACATCCAATCCTTCTACCATTTTCAAGTGGATCGGTCCTTCTGGATCAGACTGCGGTATCATCAACGTAAACATCCCAACCAACGGTGCAGAAATTGGAGGTGCCTTTGGTGGTGAGAAAGAAACCGGTGGTGGACGCGAGAGTGGAAGTGACAGCTGGAAGCAGTACTGCCGCCGTGGCACTTGGTAAGTTTTCTCTCTACCCTATAAGCTAGCATCCCGTACCGATGACTCATTTTCCTCTTCTCTAGTACTATCAATTACTCTGGCGCACTCCCCTTGGCTCAAGGCATCAACTTTGGTTAAACCTGTAACTTTAATAATAATAAAAAAAAAAAGAAAAACTGTATATCCAACGATTAATAACAGTAAAACTTTTTGATTTTCTTTTCAATGTGAAAAAAAAAGTTATCTTGCGGAGCGTGGGAGGGCTGGGTTTTGCAGGATAAAGCGCGACCCAAAAAACAAAATGTTCCTTTGTTGCCATGATCCGTTTTCTACGCCCCGTGTCCATTCGCACATGGTGTCATTGGCCGCGATCATGTGTCACGACACGTCATTACACGCAGCCCGTTAGCAAAAAAGAACCATTATCACCATTAGCCAAACATTTGCAAGATTCGATCAAGGTCCTTCTTGTTACATGTCGAGCTTTTTACTTTGGTTACTGACGCATGTTGAACTAAAGGTAGCCGGACCGTTGACCATGGCCCATTACATGCGGCAAGTACTTGTGAATCCTTTGAGCGGTTATTACATGCATGGCGATGTCTTTGGTACGAAGGGCGACTTTGTTACTTCGCCTGAAATTAGCCAAATGTTCGGCGAGGTAAAGAAAGTGACGGGAAACCACCTCATGATGGATTGATTTCGATAGAGTAGCTTGCCGGTGTGTGGTACTTGACAGAATGGATGCGTCTTGGAAAGCCATCTAAAACACAAATTGTGGAATTTGGTCCGGGTAGAGGAACATTGATGAGTGATATGTTGCGGGTAAGCGATGTGTATTATCTTCTACGATATACTTAATGATGAATACAAGGCACTTGCGCGATTTCCATATTTTTATGAGACAATCACTGGTGTCCATCTTATTGAAGCCAGTCCTGGCTTGCGGAAAATGCAACGCTCTGCACTTGTGCAGGGATCCGCGGATTCGGACGTGGTACGGTCAGAGGGGGATGAACATGGTCCTCCTGTAGAAACCATTACCCGACCCGACGGTATTCAGATTTCTTGGCATGACGGCATCGAGTTCATCCCTCGTAGGTTTACAAATCATCCCTGCTACAGATTACTCATATTTGATTTAGAGCAATGGTCTTTTATTATGGCGCATGAATTTTTTGATGCTCTACCAATTCACGGGTTTGAGGTAAATGGCAGAGAAAAGGAAAGAAGGATGCTCATAACAAGCGAAGAAAACGGAAGAAGGATGGCGAGAACTGTTGATCGACATGGATGACACAGACGAAACGTAATGTTTCTAATTTATCTTCAATTATAATCACTTATGCGTTTCGTTAGCGAATACAACTTTCGTATTGTGCGTTCACCATTGCCTACGACAGCTTCCAAGACGTTCCTGGATCAAGAAGGGCTGTTTTCTGATTGCAAATTAGGCGACCGTGTAGAAATATCACCTGATAGCTGGGACGTCATAAAGAAGATGGCAAGTTTAGTAGATATGCATGGGGGTGCTGGATTGGTAGTTGATTATGGCCAAGATTATGCACAAGGAGAAACACTTCGGGTAGGCTGAAAGACGAGGAGGTCTCTATGATCTAACGGAGCAAACGGCTAGGCCATTCGGAAACATCAAATCGTCCACCCTATGAGCGACCCTGGCAGCGCAGATCTAAGTGCAGACGTCGACTTTGCAATGTTAAAGAAGGCGATACAGAAGAGCACATGTAAGTTCGATCCTTTTATTTCCTTCGTTTACAAATATGCTAAGGATTTTTCTTTTTTTTTCTTTTTTTACCATTAGCGGTGAGCAGTTATGGGCCAGTGACACAATCCAAGTTTCTGCAATCACTTGGTATCCAGACAAGACTAGAAATGTTGCTGAAAAACGCAAAATCGCAAGAAAGTCGGATGAACATTGTCAAGGGGTTCCAGCGTCTTCTGGATCCTGCAGAAATGGGGAGAATATACAAGGTGCTGGCGTTTGCAAAGGAGAAAGATAGAAGTGTGGAACCTGTGGGTTTTGGTGCCAACTAATGGGCTATCTACTGGGCTTTAATTTCCTATGTAGTTGCATTTTGAAGGTGCATGCATGTTTTGATTTGCGATAGAGTGACGGCAGGACAAACAAATAACCCAATTAAACAAATAGCTTCGCCTATTTATCACAATTGTGTGTAATTATTCTTTCACTCTCCTTCTCTCTCTTGTTTCTTCCTATCGAGATCCTGCGTACTGCTTAGCAGAACCCGACAGAGAGACAGACACCATGAGATCTGAGGAAAAGAGGAGCAATGTCGAATTGGATACAGAAAAGCCAGATTCATTAAAAAGTATCGCTGAAGAAGAGGAAGACGACGACGAAGTTCGGATTGTCAACGAACTGGCAACGATGGAAGACGATACATCCTTAAAGTGTTTAACGCTGCGGGCGGTGTTAGTGGGAATTGCAGGTTTCATTTCCTCAGTAGACTAGCTTGGCTAATGTTTAGCGGTCCTCTCTCTCTCTTTCAGTTTCTTGCTGCGCTAGGTTCATCAGTAACGCAGCTCATGTCGTTTAAGCCTGTGGGTATTCCGCTAACGGATACCTTTATGTTGCTTGTTGGCTATGTTCTATGCACTGCTTGGGCAAAATACCTACCAAGAAATCGATGGCTCAATCCAGGGCCATTCAATGTGAAAGAACATACCTGTATATTTGTCATGGTATCTTCTGCCAACCACTCGGCCTACGCAACCTATATCCTATCCGTCCAAGAACTGTATTACAACCAATCGCCCTCGACCACGGGCGCCATTGCGTTGCTCATTGCCACCCAACTTGTAGGGTACGGTATTGCTGGTCAGTTGCGTCCGTACCTTGTCTATCCCGCAAACGTTACTTGGCCGCTTTCCTTACCAACTGTCTCCCTCCTTCGAACGCTGAATTCTGGAAAAGACGAGAGTGCACGTTGGCAAACGCGTGTCTTTTTTACGGTTTTCTGCAGTATTTTTGTGTATGAATTTATTCCACAATACATGTTCCCTCTTCTCGGTGGCATTTCTATCCTATGCATGGCAAAGCCAGACTCTGTCTGGTTTCAGCGCTTATTCGGCGGCCTGAATGTGAATGAAGGCATGGGCATCTTATCATTTAGTTTTGATTGGAACTTGCTATCCGCTACATCCCCCCTTATCCTTCCGTTATGGGTGCAGCTCAACGTTTACGGCGGAATTGTTCTGTTGTGGATTGTGGGCCCGTTGCTGTATTACCTGAACGTTTGGAACGCTCGGTCCTTCCGATTTATTTCGACGTCCATCTACGCCGTTAACAGTACCACTGCTGAAAGTTACCCATATCCTCAGCAACAAGTGCTCAATCCTGACAACTCACTTAATTCAACAAAGCTAGAAGAATATGGCTATCCTCACTTCTCAATCATCTTTGCATTGCAGTACATCTTGAGCAATTTCGGCGTCACCGCATCCATAACACATATTGCGCTCTATTACGGCAAAGATATCTGGAATAATTTTCATCGCTTGAAGAAAAATCGCGCGGATGTTCATATGAGGCTAATGGCGGCTTATAAAGAGGTAAGCAACCACCATAAAACGGCACTCAAAGCCGCTGATGTGACGGATATAGGTTCCTTTATGGTGGTACTACATCATCTACGTCGGTGGCACGCTGCTCAATATTGCTATTGCCTATATCAACAATAGCCAGTTGCCTTGGTGGGGTGTCATCTTTGCTATTCTTGTGTCAACGGTGTTGTCCCTTCCTCTGAATATGATTGAAGCTATTACGGGCGCCAGGTTTGGTTTGAATGTGTTGACAGAGATGATTTGTGGATTTGTACTTCCTGGTCTACCCGTTGCCAATATGTACTTCAAAACACTGGGTTACAATACGATGAATCAAGCAGGACAAATGGTGAGGGATTTGAAAATCGGCCACTACCTCAAGGTACCTCCTCGGATGATATTCTTGCATCAGATTGCGGGAACGATGATTGGATGCATTTTCAACTATATTCTAAACAAGGTAAAAAAAAAAAAAAAGAAGCAATTTATCCGGAAGTTTCTCCTGTCACTGACAAGATGCCCTTATTATTTTAGAGTATTATTTCCGGCCAAAAAGACATACTCCTTAACCCTGACGGTAACAGCGTGTGGAATGGCTCGAAGCCGCAGACAATGAACGCGGCAGCTATTACTTGGGGCGCTATCGGACCTATGGTGATGTTTGGTCCCAGATCACAGTACTATATCATCCTATGGGCGTTTGTCATTGGTTTCTTCCTTCCGGTGCCTTTCTATTTGTTACATCGACGTTACCCAACTGTGGGTTTTAATTACATCAATATCCCCACAATCCTTATCGGCATGTCCATATTACCAGGGTCCAACTCGTCCTGGATCACTTGCTCCTTTTTCCTGGTGCTTTTGTCGCAGCTGTACCTGAAGCGGTACTATCGCCCTTGGTTTATCAAATACAACTTTTTGATATCATCTGCGCTTGATTCCGGTACTTCACTCATGGTCTTCTTTATCGCCATGGCTTTGATGGGAGGTGCGAGTGGTACCTCACATCGTTTTCCACAATGGTGGGGAAATAGATTAGGTAAGACACCGTGGTCCTATTTCTAAACATGACCTGATATCCTTGTCATGGTAGATCTTAAGTATCCTGACCGATGTTGCATGGCTTGTGCTCAACCTAATCAGGCTTAGGCAACTGCATGAAGGTGTTCTCCACGTACGACAGCTTTCCTGTAAAAAGAAAATAATTCAATCGTCTAAAACTTTGTTCTTTATTGAGGCTGGACCTTCTAACTTTGCGATAATAAAGCCTTCCGTTTTTTTTAAAAAAAAAGAAGAAAGCAGATTGCTTGCCCAAGGAAACGAGAAAAATTTACCTAACGAGGAGGAGAGAGGGTGGAAGCATGGTATGTCCATGATGCGGGCATGAAAGGCAGAACTATGACCGGGGACACTATTTCTTCATCCTGAAACGATTCCTGTGGTGGTTCAAAGGCTCTGTCATGACAGGCGTTTAGATCATTTATTTTATAATAGAAATTTGCTAGTGCTTATTACTTTTTTTTTTCTTTCTTTTCGTGCGATAAGTGACTTGAATGAATAAAGCGAGCGAGTTTGGCATTGTTGGGACAGCAAATAAAAGCGTAGGTCAACCGGATCAAATCTCATGATTTGAAAGAAAAGGTGTCAAGTTGAGTTGACGTTGGTTGGGACCGCAACAGTCGTCACTTGGTGTGGCGAGTGGCATATCTATAGGAGCAGCTGCTGTTGATGATGATGTTGTTGTTGTTGTTGCATTTGATGTCAGTCTAGCTGATGCTGTCTGGAGATAGGTTTGCTAATTGTTGCATAAGTTATATAAAATTTAAAAAAGACGGATTTCTTACAATGGCAGCACAACTACAGTTACCGTGTATTAGCAATTGGTTCCGAAGAAAAATAGTTTCGTCCTTCAATTGCGACACGGTTTCCCGTAGTTTCTTATTTTGAAATGCAGCAGTGTCCGCTCTTTGTTGGAGTGCCTGCACTCGAATCTTTTTCTTTTGACGACATCTGGATGCTTATCATTTTCTCGTTAGCATGACAACACGATACACCATACTTCTCTTTTTTTTTTTTTTTTTTTACCAGCAACACGATTTCTTTCTAAGAATCGCTTTCGTGTGTCTTCGGGTCCTTCCTCTTCTTCTGTCATGGGACTCATGTCTTGATGTGGCTGCTGTTGGTCACATTTTTCATTCGGCAACGTCAATTTGTCATCCGAAGGCATAGCAAATGGAGAGGAGGAGGAGGAACCATGTGGGGTTTTAAGGCATGAAGTTGATGGTTGACTGTTGAAGAAGTTGACATCGTTTGTAACTGAACCGAGACCTGAGTCAAAGTTCCACTCATCGCATTCCAATAAGAAGCGAGTAGGTGTTGTTATTATCGTGGACGAGGGATGATCTAAAACTGCGTTGGTATTCAAACTGATCTCCCCGGAGATTTATCATGCATACCTTCAAACATAATTGGTAAAAAAGGAGTGAAAAAAGAAAAAGGAAAGGAAGAAGAGAGAAAAAAGAGAGAAAGTGTGTATATAAGTAAAAATTTACACGCATGATTATCCAATTATAATAAGAATAATAAAGAGAAAACAAAAAAAAAGGATAGTAAAAAAAGAAAAAGAGATATATCTATGATGTCATGGGCATTACAACTTGCGCGCAGATGATGCAAACCTGTCAATACAACTCGTGAGGAAAGTAAAAATGATGCGTGATTGAATATTAGTGTCAATTCAGCGAGACACAACATCTTGACTTTTGCGATGATGATTGAAATTCTTCCGTATACGATTTAAGAGGTTCTTGTGGTTTATTCTCCGTTTCGATAATAACTTGACTTGTCTTATAAAAGATCCCCCATTAAACAAAGCTTGTCGTTTTTCGTTTCTTTTTCTTTTCATTCCTTTGTACTTCTCTGTATGGTATCAGACAAATTACCTTTTATGTCCCCATTTGAGGGTGTTCTCAAGAAGGTGAGACCACATTATGCCACCGATGGTTTGCCTCCTCCAGCCCCTCCGCAACCTCAATCCAATTCGGACTTTGTTTATGCCTCTTATCAGCATCAACCGTATTCATATCATCAACAACAACAGCAGCAACCACAGCAACCACCGCAGCAACCGTATCACTTGTCTCAGCATCAGTATCATCAACAACTTTCTGCTCAGCCATCGTTGAGTCCACCAGGTTCACAACCTTCCTATGGAACAGATCCACATCAACGTCAGCGTGAGCAATTATTGTCCGATATGCTTCTTAATCGACCGGTGCGCAAAAGAAGACGACCGCCGCATTCTTATGCTTCACTCATTGCTCAGGCAATTCTAACCTCGCGTGATCAGCGCCTTACTCTCCGGGAGATTTATGAATGGGTGCAGACACGCTATCCTCATCTCTACGAAGCCAACGAAACCGGTTGGCAGGTAAAGGAAATTAGTGTGTAAAAGAAAATATTGAACAATTCCTATATTAGAATACGATACGCCACAATCTTTCTCTGAATCGTTGCTTTAAAAAAGTTCCTCGAGTTAATCAACATGGACCTAACCGTGGAAAAGGAACGAAAGGCGGCTATTGGACCGTCGATATGGAGCAACTGAATAACACCAATTTTGGTCGACAGATTATGGACAGTGGTTTTCTCGGGAATATAGAATACTGGCAACATCAACAGCATGCGCAGGAGCTGGAACTCCAAAGAAGACAACAACAAGCACCACAATCGCAGCAACCAACACAACAACAGCAACAGCAGCAACAACCACAACAACAGCAGCAGCAACCAGTGAGACAAATGCATCATCAGATGCAGCAGTGCCAGATAGACCATACACAGCAAAATCATCAAAAAATGATGAGTCCACACCAGCATTTGCATAACCCACATTCATCGATGCGACCTCAGGGAATGATGATGGATGACCTCGACTTAAAGGATTTTGTAGGCTCGTACTTCAATACACCGTCTTCTGTCCCACCTTCTTCAGGAACTCCTGGAACAGACCGTCAAAATCCGTTTCCAGACGATACAGTGAGCTATTCATCTAGTCGGGTCAACTCTTTCCTGACGCGCATTAAGAGACCGATGTCGGCATTTTCCTCTAGCGTTACCGGCAGCAGTGTGGGATCCCAAAGTTCAAAGACAAGTTCTGTCAGAGGCTCGACATCTCCAGGTTCACCGGCAACAGATGCAGAAACACCAGACCCCAAAGAAGCGAAAATGGAGATTGACCCAGCTGAGCTGGACCCTTCCTTAATGAGGGTGAATAACTTGTTGAACTAGCACATCTTCCTCCTCCCCTATGTCTTCCCAAGGTATCCCTATGCTGCTTTATCCCTCTCTACATTCTTTTCCATCCCAGGTTCTCTTACAGAAATATCAATAAATCGGCGGTTTTCATGAAAAAAAAAAGAATCATGTATCCTTTCCTAACGATTTTTTTTTTCGCAAGTCATTAAATGCCCGAATGTTTTAAACAAAGGATGAATCTGGACTAGCGAGTATATAGAAACAAATTGAACTACTTTGCTATCCGCGCCGCTTATCGAAAAGGAAAAAAGAAAAGCTAGAACCACCACAACAAGGGCTTAGCTACGCCTACAGACTGCCCTATCCCACAGTGTGGGAAGGCGAATAACGAAAATAATACATTATTTTTTTTTTCTTCATTTTTTTTCTATTTGTTCTTTTTCTCTTTTCTCCCTGTCTATTACTCAGCAAATGTCACTAGGCTCTTGTTTTCTTCTACTAGCTCTCCCACGCCGTACAAGACTTGATCGATCACACCATCTGCAGGTGCTCGAATAACATGCTCCATCTTCATCGCCTCCAGGACGACAAGCGCCATATCTTTGGTGATCTTCTGACCAGGCTTCACAAGAACCTGGGAAATCTTACATGGCATGGGGGTCTTTACAGATCCAGCGCTATCCGCAGCAGCTCCAGCGGTAATGTATGTAGGTGCGGGAAGCTTCAGGTCTGTCTTACCGTGCTAAACGATGTGTTATAAAATTGGAAAAAAAAGCTGGTGTAGTTACCTCGCCGAACACGGTAATCTTGTCATCATGGACAACGATGTTGCGTCTCTTCTTTTGTTCATCAATGTCAGACACAAGCAGGCCTTCTTCATCAAAGTGGCTTTGCACGTTCGTAAACGTCTTGATGGTCTTATTGTTTGTCGTGTCAACCACTTCCAAGTCGACAAGGCCTTTGCCCTGCTTGCTCGAGGTAACTTGCACTTCATACTGATTTTCACCAGCTTCAAGCACAACCTTGCGATGATGCAATGTATTCACTCGGAAACCGTTGCGAAGATTCATCCAGGGATTGAATGGATCTGTATTAAGAAAGTGAGCAAACGCCTTCCCATGATGCTCTTCTGATCTTACCTTTTGCAGTTGCCTTGTAGGCAAGCTCTTCCTTAAGACAGATGGCATGAGCAGTCAATGCCAAAGTTGTCGCGTCAGGTGCTTCGGGAGCCTTGAGCAAATCTTTTTCAAATTGCTAATGTCCAAGGATGGGGAAGGTGAGCCGACGATCATTTTATGCTAGCTATCATCCACTTTATACCTGAATAAATCCAGTTTCAACTTCTCCTTTAATAAATTCGGGGTGTTCTGCAACTGTCTTGATAAAGCCAATGTTGGTGTTCAGGCCAACAATCTAACATCTCATTTAAGCAAAACAAGAAAAGTCTGATATCGGTAGCTTTACCTGGTATTTTTCCAAAGCAACGCGGAATCTTCGGAGAGCATCGTTACGATCCTTACCACGGACGACCAGCTTGGCAATCATGGGATCATAATGAACGCTGATTTGATCGCCTTGAATGAAACCAGTCTCCAGACGCAAATCTTCCGAAGTGGGGGGCGTACGCACACTGAAAAGCGGGCCAGTATCGGGAAGGAAGTGGCTATAAACGCGTAAGTTATTCTTCATTCATTGAGTTTGTTTTCTTTACTTGGACGGGTTTTCAGCATAAACACGAGCTTCGAAAGCGTGTCCTGTCAACCGAAGTTGATCTTGGGTTAAAGGTAGACGATTGCCAGAAGCAACCTGTTTGAAAAAGAATAAGCGCGGATTAAGTAAAGCACGATTTTAAAAGACCGCGTTTCTAGTACCTCAAACTGCCAGTGGACCAGATCTGTGTTGGTTACCATTTCGGTAACAGGATGCTCGACCTGACAAAGAATAATGTGCCTGTGAGAAAAAAAAATTTTTTTGTAATAGGCACGTGTTTTCCTTACCTGCAAGCGAGTGTTCATTTCCATAAAGTAGAATTGCTTGGTGACGTTATCCATGATAAATTCCACTGTTCCAGCATTTTCATAGTCGACGGCTCGAGCAGCCGCCACAGCTTTGGCACCCAACTGAGCACGGACCTCCTCCGTCAGGCCAGGGGCAGGTGCTTCTTCAATGACCTTTTGATGTCTGCGCTGAACAGAACAGTCGCGTTCAAATAGATGAACAGCGTTATTGTGCTTATCTGCAAATACTTGGACTTCCACATGGCGTGGTCTTTCCAGGTACTTTTCTATCAGGACCACATCATCACCAAACGACTTCATCGACTCGTTCTTCGATGACTCCAACATTTCCTCAAATTCACCGGGGGATCTCACGATACGCATACCCTTGCCACCACCTCCTTTTACAGCCTTGATCAACACAGGGTAACCGATCTTTTCTGCTTGCTCTTTGAGAAATCCGACATCCTGGTTTTCTCCATGATAGCCAGGCACCACCGGAACACCTGCCGCCTCCATGATATACTTCGACTCGCTGATGAATGATAGGTGAAGGGGAGGTGTTAGAGTAAGAGTTATGCTTATTTGGCAATGGGTTATCCTTTACCTTTTCGATCCCATCGCACGCATAGCATCCCCAGATGGGCCAATGAAGGCCAACTTCTCCGCTTTCACACGATCGGCAAAGTCCGCATTTTCGGATAAAAAGCCGTACCCAGGATGAATAGCCTTTCCTCGTCCAGCAAGGAGTCAACAGTCGTCCATAAAGAAAGACATTTGTATGTCTACTCACCTGTGCTCCACTTAATCGAGCCACCTCCATAATCTTATCGATACTCAGATAACTCTGGGCAGATGCAGCAGGTCCAATCAAGTAGGCTTCATCAGCCTAAAAAAGAATTAATTCTCACGTCTCACCAAAAAAATGGGTCTACCATAAGGACATGCTGTGCATTTGCATCTGCTTCACTATACACCGCCACGGTTTTGATACCAAGATCTTTGGCAGTACGCATGACACGGCAAGCAATTTCGCCTCTAAATGATGGTATTAGAATGGCTATGACGAGTATACATTCCTCCAAAATATTTACCTGTTTGCAATCAAAACTTTTTCAAAAAGAGGGTTTCGTTCTACACAAACACGAGTTGGCCATCCATGCAGAAACATCCCTATGAAACTGACCTTGCAAGCTTGAGTACCATTGTCTGGAAGGCGACAGACGTAACGAAGCGCCACGATAATGTGTGGCAGAAGTGGCGGCACTTCTGTAGACTCGTAGGTGTATTTGGAACATGTAGCGGGAAAAGAGAAGGGAGATACAGGAACAATTACCACGATAATGACTTAACAGTTTCGATGCGTGGGAAAAAACGAGGGAGACGACTTTTGTCGGGCTTAAATCGTTGTCACGCTTTTTCAATCACAGCTGGCGTTGTGGGGCCGCTGGTATCATGCACAACATTCACGCAAACCAAGGTTCCTCTTTAGATGTGCACGATTCTGTAACAGAAATTTGGGACTCTCGGGGAATGTAATGTGAGTGGTATATGCTCGCTGGAGATCTTGCGCGCATAAAAAAAACTCCGAGCTGCGACATTGCAGCAATGATAGCAACATCATGAGCGACTAAAACTGTAACAAAGAACTTGTCGTTTTTCTTAATGTGTATTGGCAATATATAATAGAATAGGGTTGGATTTTGCGAAAGTGCCTGAGGAGCAAATCATCCAAGTCTTTAAATCCAACAAGCGTAAGAGTAAGCAGCGCAGTTTACCAAGAAAGAAAGAAGGCTTAGTCAAAATAGCATGCTCCACGGGGACGGAAAACTGTGGCTATCTACATCTCTTCATATATATATGTTCGCAGCGACACCGAAGAGACTTTGATAGATTATATGGATGAGCTCTCGCAATGCTGAACTATCGCGCGCATACGGTGCTGCTGTCTACATTAATTGATCATGTATCCGCGAAAAAAGCCAAGGCCATGGCAGCGTAGCACGAGTTGCCCATTCTACGATACCTGGCTTATCTAAATCCGTGATTTTATTGGAGCATGAAGCATACTGTCGGGAAGAGGGAATTGATGCAGACGACACGCTGTTCTTCATGCGTCGCAGATGCTTCAAAACTCAGCTCTTTTTTCCCATTGGTGACATTGAGAAAAAGTGAAAGAAGGCTGCAAACACAGAGATAGCATGAATTCAGAGAGATCAACGAGGACGAATAGGAACGAATATTTGATAGTCGTATATCTTCAGGTATATGCAAAATGATCATTGAATTATACACATTGGCAGATATTATAATTGATGGATCAAGGGGAAAAGGTCAAAAGAAAGAGTGTTCTTCCTATGGCTTCGGAAATTTTCGAAAGTGTGGTCTCATGAGAACAATAGCACATTTGCCTAACCTGCTGTTTACAGAAATGGTAACAGAAGAAAACATATGCGTATATTGAAAGTGATATGTGAAAATAGAATGAAGTAAAACACAAGAAGAAGAAAAAAAAGAACTACACGGTGGTTAAAAGGCCTCTAACACAACGGTACATTGACGGCCAGACCTCCTTGGCTGGTTTCTTTGTATTTGGACATCATGTCCAGACCTGTCTGGCGCATGGTCTCGATAACCTGATCCAAAGAGACACGGTGATCTCCTTCACCATTCAGCGCTAATTGAGCTGCTGCAATGGCTTTGACAGCAGCGAGCGCATTACGTTCAATACAAGGAACTTGCACAAGTCCAGCGATAGGATCACACGTCAAACCAAGATTATGTTCCTAAACGTCCCATATGAATATCATATTCAGATAAAATTTCATTGCGTCATACCATGCCGATCTCTGCCGCATTTTCCACCTGATCGACAGTTCCACCCATGACAGCTGTGAAACCAGCAGCCGCCATGGAACAAGCAACACCAACTTCACCTTGACAACCGACTTCAGCAGCTGTATATGAAGCTGTAAGTATCTGATCTAGTCGCAATAGTGTGTACAACAAACCTGAAATACTAGCTCCACGCTTAAAAAGCATACCAACTGCAGAAGTGGTGAGCAAGAACTCCATCACGTCTCGTTCCGGATTCTCTGAAATAAATTCCAAATAGTATTTCAAAACGGATGGGATGGTTCCTAGAGAAACTTCTGTCAGCATAAAACATTCCAGAATTTATAGTTCCTTTTTACCTGCTGCACCATTCGTAGGTGCTGTCACAACACGGCCGCCACAGGCATTCTCTTCGTTCACAGCAATAGCATAAACCGAAAGATAGTCGAGGGCTAACGTTTCATCCATTCGTTAATATAAATGGTTTGCTATTTTGCAGAAGCAACTATCCGTACCAGGTAGGAAGAAACGCTTTCGTTCACGTTTGGGTATAACTGACAATGACAGAGGGCGCGACTCATCTTCTCGCTGAGCAAGCATCTCTTTCACGTCGACATCCGCAGAGGGAGGGAGGGGAATCTGTGATGCATTGTATGTCGAATTGGTCACGACAGGTCCATAGAGACCTTTCAGGAGTTTTTTATACAGGCCCGGTGCACGGCGGCGAACATTGAGTCCACCAGGTAATCGGTCTATAAACGGATCTTTTAACATCTCACATCATCAAAGCAACTTCGTAAGAATACCTTCCGATGACGCCATAACACCGTTGCGAATACTTTCATCCATTGTGTTCCAGATTCTTAACAGTTTTGTACGAATTTGGTCAGGTGAAGACCATTTGAGCTCGTTCTCGTACACAACCTGGGCAATTGTCATGTTTTCGCGCTTACAGACTTTCAGCAACTCGTCGGCATTTCGAAAAGGCAGCGCGACCACAGCAATATCTTGGACTCGACGCTCAGCCACAGCTCTTTTCTCCTTATCTTCCTGTTTGTAATATACATTTTCACCGTGGTCCAGTTGCGTGGCATCGTTGACCACAAAACCACCTCCGATGCTAAAGTACTCGTTGGTTGCAACCATGTTAGCTGCTTCGTCGTAGGCACAGAAACGCAAGCCATTTGGATGTTGGGGAAGGGTTTTGAAGTAATTGAAGACGAGGTGCTTTTCGGGATCAAAGTGGATTCGATGGGTTCCATCTACTCGAATAGACTTCGTAGCGTGGATATTGTCGATTCGAGATTTGATTGTAGATGTTTCTACCATCTAACATGCAACCCCTTTAATTTTGACATTCCTAACTCCCCCGTTTCAAAAATCTTACATCAGGTGTTTCGCCTTCGATTCCCATCAAAATAGCCTCAGGTGTGCCATGGCCTTTGCCGGTAAGTGCAAGTGATCCGAACATGTCTGGATAACGCGGGGATCAGCGGATTGCCGAATTTAGCAATGATACACAAGAAAGAAAACGATATTTTTTTTCTTATCAAAAAATACGTACCGACTCGAAGCGTGGCGACCTTGTCAAGGACATTGTGTTTTTTAAGGTCATTGATGAAAATTTTAGCAGCACGCATAGGTCCCACGGTATGTGAAGAGGATGGACCAACACCAATAGAGAAGAGATCAAAGGTGGAGACGACGGCGTGGTGGTCGGCGTTGACGTCCGATTTATCAGCAACGATTGGCTGATGCTCTGCATGGGAAGAAGAATAGGACCTGAATTGATGTACAGCAAGAAGCCGAGCAGTCTGCCTCAAGGCTAATCTTGCCGGTTGAGCAGCTATAAGCGAAGGTAGACGTCCAAGCAAACGCATTTGTTGAAAATTGTTCACTGGCCACAAAAGAAAAAGGTTTTAAGGATCCCTTTTTTACACAAGATCTTTTATATATCGGGATTCTAAAACACAGTCTCACTTTCTCACGCTGTTTTTGGTCACATCCAATCATTTGATCGAATCATCTTCACTTCCGTGCTTTCTTGTTCCTGACCATTGCTTTCGCGCGGGGTGAATCCCATAAGCGGAATCCAACCGTACACCAATAAGGTGTGACTTATTTCCCTTATGTCAAGTTCCTGTTCTGTCATCCCGAAACGCAACTGTCATGACTTTTTCCCGTTGTCTTTCCATGTGCCAAAATAGAGTTTGAATCCATGAAAATCGTTTAGGCGCAAGTTGTTTGTGTTGGCCTTATTTTACGCACACATAATTGCCTTCTTCTCTGCCGAGCGATAAGTACCTCTTGCAGTTTATGGAAAATTCCCTTCTTCCCAGCAAAGAAAAAAAATTTTTTTTGACACGGTGGACAGTACCCACGCCAACAAAAGAAGCCCGACTAAATGTGTTCAGATGAGAGATGCTCATGACGGAATGAAATGTAACGCATGCAAGCACTTTAGAACTATAATTCATCTACAGTTAAAAAAAATCAACTTGTCCTGATCTATACCATCAAAGTTTCCTAAAAATTTAAGAGGAAAAAATCTTTCACACGTATGAATTATACGCTATCTCGTGCGAATAAGTTGTTGTTTGCCCTTACCGATAGAGATGGACAAGGAAATGTAATGGTTTGGTGCAGAGTAAATGATAACGAATGACCCAGGATGCGAATGGTTGGTGTCAGATCGTATATGAACGCCAGATCTTTCTTTTCTCCGCCTAATAATCCACATTTTGTTGATAAATCTCTCCAAATAGACCACTCATGGTCTTTGGTAGGATCGTACTTGATTTGTAAAGGAAACGTGAAATTGGTAGTGGCAAAAGCATCGATAGCCAAATCCGTTATCACTCCTCCGCCAATGGGTATATCTGGCAATGTGGGGTAAAAAGCCTGTCCCAAAATAGCATCAATTTCTATAATTTTTGCACCCTGAAGTTATCTTACCTCAGCTTCCAGTTTTGAAAAATAAACACTTTCAATATTAGGATTGTTGACACTGAACTTCAATCCGATATGTAATTCAAATTCGAAGGTGTTATTATCCAGCTGGAAGGAGGGCCGACCATGTGGATCTTCTGTTCCACCATCAAACTGGACGCTCGGTACCTTAAACAGAGCCGCAAGGATTCCAATCCCAATAGCCATACCAAGTAGGATTAAAGCCATGAGACAACATATTCTTCGCGTCCACGCAGTAACGCAATTGCAGCATACGCAATTACGACGCTTTCGAGGAATCGCTTTTTCTATAGGTTGGTACATTCCTAAGGAGCAAACCCGGAAATTTTACAGACTCGGATTAGACGATTGCATCCCAACTTATCCTCGTTCTGACAGGCATGTCTAAAATAAGCCCGGGACAAAACTTCCCTAGAGATAATGACGTTTCAATTATGGGCAAAACAGATCCTTTGAACGCTCTGAACTTAAAATGAGCAGCAATTTTTATTCAATATGGATCATATGAGCCTTCCTGACTTCTCCGTCTTCTGTCTTATTTCTTGATCCGTAGCATGAGCCCTTCTCCCTTCCCACATGTGCATCCACTTCTCGTTCAGGCCGACTAGTCTTTTGCGTTGACAAAGGTTACTGTCACAGTAGTTAACGCTATCTAGAAGCACAACGTAATGAACGACCGGCAGCTACGGCATTTTCCGGAAGAATAGTTGTTTCAGCATCAGCAAAGATAGATCATCTGTCCAGGATTAGAGTCCGAGAAGTTTTAATTTGAAAGAGGCCTTTTATCTAGATGTTTCATGTGCTTGCTTTATTGGAGTCGTGGGTACGTTCCCCATTCAACCGAACTAAAATCGATACAATTGTACTAGTGCTTGCACAAGTCTGCATGAAAACGATTTTTGTGTGAAATCATTGAGGCTCAAAGCTTTTGGATCGAATTATACAATGATATGGGTAACGATGCCGGCACCAACTGTACGACCTCCCTCGCGAAGCCAAAAGCGTAGGCCTTCTTCCATGGCAACTGGCGCAATTAATGAAACTGTAAGTTTCATATTGTCTCCCGGCATCACCGTTTCCACACCGTCCGGCAGTTCGATCGTTCCTCCTATGTCCGTTGTGCGGAAGTAAACCTGCGGGCGATAGTGATTAAAAAATGGTGTATCACGACCGCCTTCGTTCTTGCTCAATATGTACGCTTCAGCCTCGAATTTGGTACGTGGTTCACCGTACGGGTAAAGCGAGAACTTGTCCCCGCTCGACCTCATCTCGATTTATATGGAGTAGTGAAACACCAACATTGTCACCAGCGTAACCCGCATCTACCTTCTTTCGGTGCATCTCCACACCTTCACACTTCGTTTTTTTCGTCGTAGTGATACCAATCATTTCGACTTTGTCACCGACTTTGATCACACCGCTTTCCACACGGCCTGTCACCACTGTGTGCTGACGATCTGGGAGTTCAAACACGTCTTCCACTGCCATCAGAAAAGGACGGTTCACTGCGTGCTGTTGAATTGGAATGCACGTATCCAGTACCTCAGCTAAGGCTATGATTGCTTGCTGGCCCAGGTCACTCGTGTTACCTTCCAGCGCTTGCTTTGCCGATCCTCTGATGACTGGTGCATCATCGGCTGAATAACCGTATTCCTACAGCAGTTCTCGCGCTGTCGTCTCCGCCTGGTCAAGCTTTTCCTTGCTTTCCACCATGTCGCACTTGTTAAGGAACACGACAATAGGTCGCACGCCCACACTCCTTGCCATCGAAATGGTGTCACGCATTTGAGTCGTTGGACCGTCTACAGCAGATACCACTAGAATGGCAGCATCCATTTGTGCTCCATCTGTGATCATGCTCTTCACGTAGTCCTAGTAACTCTTGCTGTCTACATGCACGTAGTGGCGATTGGCTGTCATGTATTCCACGCGAGCTATGTTGAGTACGACCTTTCCCGATTTTTCTTCCGGCGCAGCATTAATAACATCGTATCCCTTTGCATCACCACCAAATTTCGCTGATAGCACCTTTGTAAGTGCTGTTGCCAACGTGCTCTTCCCATGACTAACTTATCCATTGTACACACATTCACACGGGGCTTGGTTCCTTCAGATGTGTTTTCCGCCATGCTTGTGTTGTAACAAGTAATATCAGAAATGCTTTTGCGCTCACAAATAGAGTAGCCTTATATACGCGAAAAAAAGTTCATGGCAAAACTTAGGAACTTTACATTGGTCAGAATAAGGTTTGCGCCCACATATTACATTATAATTGCGTTGCAGGTGCCCTACCCGTGTATTCCAGTGTTTTGTTTATCCAAAACGCTGGCGGCCAAGCAGTATCAAGAACCACCTGGCTGGAATAAGGATTATATCTGCTTGTGGCGTTAGCATACTAAAAATTTACAAACGAGACAGTGAAATAGCACACATGCAAGAGCAAAAAGTTATGGAAGCCAGTAAAGCTTATAATTATAAAGGCAAATATATGAATCATAGAACGAAAAAGACAAACAGCGCAGAAGCAGGCGGAAGACTGCAGTGTTGACGATGACGTCTAGCATCGGCATGATGCTCCCGCCTTTGCGCCCAAGGGCTGAACCCACATCTCTCCTACCTACATCGTTTGATGTCATTGTGGAAGACAATCCTTTCGTTGATATATGTATTGGCAGTTTGAGCATTACAGCACCAGACCCATGCTGCAGTAACTTAAACGAGGTACGTACAAGGTGTCCTTGAATGCGGTTGCAAGAGTGGATATGACTTGCAGTTCAGCACATGGAGATATAACGAAGTCTGATACTAACACTTTTATTACTCACACTTGCACTGTAGAGGCTATGCTCTGAATTCAGGGAGAGTATGAGCAATCGTTCGAAAGATGAAATGAATCATTATCTATATATATCACGGGTGATATTTGCAGTACGATGGATACCTGCTGCGCAATGTATTGCAGCACGTTGGCATTGTCATGACCAAATAATAGACTTTTGTTTACTATTATTTGCGCATCCCATTCATTACATTTTTGAGGAAGCTAAATCAATGGTCAGTTATAGTTTCAGAGTAACCTGCAAGCGATCTTTCCTTGGAGGGGACCTATGAAGATCTCAAATTACAGTTAGTTGCTCCAGACGCAGAGATCGCCCAAAATAGTAGTGCTTTTGGCACAGTAACGGCTACAGAAAGTCCTTGTCTTTTTTACCGTGTTGATATAGGTTCCCCGTCTCACTAGTGCTCTTTGAATGCCTTGCACCCTCAATGAATGCAATTGCGCTTATAGCCACAAGCTCTGCGTACAGGGAATATCGCACTTAAGCTATAAAATTTGCGTTCATGCAGTCTATAATTTGTTTACACCAAGCTGCAAGTATACCTTTAATATATGTATTTATATGTTATTGAATTTATTACAAATGTCATCAGTGATATACATTTGCTACGTTATTTCTCTTGGATATTTCGGAAATTTCAGTATTGTCATGCGATCCTGAAAATAAGGTCATAAGTCTTATGCATTAAAGTGCTTCAATGATAGTTTTTCAGTATCCTATTGGAAGGAGCTAAAATTTCTCGAGATTAGGAATTGTTCCATTGAAGCAAAAGCAGTATGCTTCTGCGATAGTTTCTCAGTAAATTCCCCTTTACAACTTATACCACACCAGATGCGACGCAGGGTGCTATTGTTAGGTGGCTACGCCCCTTTGGGGTTAAGTAAGTTGATATTAAAGTATATTTCCGTTTAATAATCATGAACTATTATGCTGTTCAAATAAACTTTGCGTATATCTGGGGACACACCTGTCAAGGAAACCAAGCCGATTCGCCAGCAGAATCGGAGTTTGACGATGTGACTTTTTCACGTGACCATAAAATTTCAAAGAGGGAACCCTTTTTTTACTCGCGTTTCTTCGTTCAGTCCGCCCTTTTTTTCCTCTCTCATTTTTCTTCTCAGCGCTTGTGAATACTTGTTTCTCTTACTTCTTGCATATATATACATATATATAAACGACCTCCCACCTCTTGATGTCAGGTGCTTTTCTACGTCCTTGTCTCGGCAGCTTTAATACACAATGACGACGTTAAAGACATATGCGCACAGACTAGGCGATCCTACTCTAGGTACGTGCGACTCATTACCGATCGCCATAGTGTATGTATACTTAAACCGTGTACAATTATCGTTAGCGATCAGCCTGAAAGTCACGATTGCCAATGAATTGCGAGATCAGGTCGAGGTATTCCAAACTTTGGAATATCCCAAGTTTCTCGCTACGTTGATACCTGTCTTCCTTGATATTTTGAACAACGGAACGCCCGTCTTTGTCAGCAATGCCCCAGAACAAGTTAGTGAAGCAAGCATATAATGTACGAAATCTAAATAGAAATGCTATAGAAATTTCGTAACATCATTTTGGAGATCATATATCGGTTGCCACAAACCGAACCGCTGAAAGAATATGTCTCAGATCTGTGCAAAACTTTAATGCACCTTTTACGTGTCGAAAATGAGGATAATGCAGTTGTTTGCGTTAAAATCATTATCGACCTTCACCGATCATTTCGACACGTTTTGGAGGATCAAGTTCAACCATTTTTGGATATTGTGCAAGAAATATTTCGAAATATGGAGCAAACAGTGAAGGATGCATTTGACACACCAAGCACACCTGCAGGTTCAGCAACGGTATGTGGCGAAGTTAATTACACACGGGTCTAACAAATATATACGTGTCAGCCTGGCCCCAATCCTCTGCTAGCTACTTCACCACGTCCCATGTCACCAGCAGCCGATCTCCCCGAAACACCATCCAAAGTTCTCCTCAAGAGTTTGTACAGCTTTAAGGTCCTAACCGAATGCCCTATTATTGTCGTACTCCTATTTCAATCTCATCGTCGCTACGCCAACGAGAACATAACAAAATTCATTCCACTTATATTCGAGGTAACGAATCAGAATTTGACTTCCAAATGATACTAAATTGTCAAATGTATGTTAGACCCTAAAACTCCAAGCAAAACCTCAGGCAGAAGCTGCACGGGCTCACGGAGATATTTTTGTTGGTGTGAGCTCAGAAATCCGTAACAGAAGTGTATATAATGACTTTATCGTCGCGCAAGTGAAGGTACATTTAAGACGATGACAACATTTCTTGGTATCTCTCGCTGACCTGTTTCAACAGACAATGTCCTTTCTAGCATACATTTTACGTAGCTATACTCATTTGCTACGCGCCTACCAAGATCAGATTCCGGATTTTGTCCTTAGATTACTCCGAGAATGTCCGCCCGAATCATCTGCCACCAGAAAAGTACGAGAATATAAGCGCAAGGGGCATGTTAATAACATGTTGTTAATATAGGAACTCCTTGTTGCAACACGTCACATCCTTTCAACGGATTTCCGTGTATCTTTTGTACCAAAAATCGATTTACTATTAAATGAGAAGGTACTTATTGGCACAGGAGTGACTTCCCACGACACATTAAGGTAATTATCATAACTAAGTTGAGAATGACCATTAACATCAACCGCTTGCTTAGACCACTAGCATACAGTATGCTTGCAGACTTGGTGCATCACATCAGATCTGAATTGACACCGAAGCAACTCTTTCGGACTGTGTACATTTATTCACGGAATCTTCACGATGCCAGTTTGGCACCGAGTATCCAAACAATGTGCGGCAAATTACTGTTAAATCTAATCGAATGTATCATGAAAATTTCGGATAAAGCAGAAGGTACTTATCTTGAGCTCGATATCAGATGCTTAACGGTCTTGTAGGTCGAGAACTATTAATGCGTGTACTCGATGCTTTTGCTAGCAAATTTGCGGCATTGAATATTCAGTTTGATGCATGTTTGAAGCAGTACAAGAAGAAGAAAAACAATGCTGAGGATGGTAGTGCTCCAGCAACTACAAGTGACAATGACATGGATGAATTCGATTTCGACCGCGCACGGTCAATTCACACAGCCACATTTGTACCAGACGCCATGCATGATGGCATCAAAGGTATAGACGATACGTTCCTGTAGCAGGTGGACTAATATGTATGCGGTTAGACGGTCGGTTTCTTTTTAGAAATCTTGCTATTGGATTGAAACCTCTATTTGTTGGTCTTCGGCACTGTAACCCACCACCACCTGCAGGTCAAGATGTTAATATGCAATTTGCGAGAGGATTTTCGCAAGACGATGTGGAGATTTTTATTCGATTATTCCGAGAAGGATTGATGTGTTTTGAGTACTACAACGTCGATAATTATGATGCTGACGGAACCCCACCCTATCATGCATCTGCTGACAACTCTGACAAGACCGAGTCATCGCTAGGCTCAAACGAGCTATCGTTGAAACTCGGTGCCCAGCCAGCAGGCGAAAAAGAAATTCTCGACATGTTTTCTATTGTTTATACGATACTCGATCCAGCTGTGTTCCAAGAGATATTCGCATCTCAGATCGAATTTTTCTTCAATCGCATGCTGATCAATCGAACACTGTTACACATCGCCCAGTATTTCTTGGTGAACGAAATAACCTCTCAAGGCTTTGCTGGAATTCTGTTCCGTTTCCTAATTGATCGCATTGATCGACTTGGGGATGAGGATTCGCACTACTCAGCTGTCATGCTACACTTGTTCAGGCTGGCATACATGGCAGTAAATCTCTTTCCGGAAACGAACGAATCAATCTTGCAGCCTTACCTTGGGAACTTGGTCATGTCGTGTTTTAAATTGTCGTCCAAGGCAAAGGAACCTGCAAACTATTTCCTACTTTTACGAGCGTTATTCAAGAGCATCGGTGGAGGTCGATTCGAATTGTTGTACAAAGAAGTATCGCCATTACTTCAGGTCCTCCTAGAGAACCTGAATTCATTGCTTACGCTAGCCCACAAACCCGAGATGCGGAATCTGTTTGTGGAACTGTGTTTAGCTGTTCCTGTCCGTCTTAGCACATTACTTCCATATCTACCTTACCTTATGCGACCGCTTGTCATTGCTCTGCAAGCTGATCAGGAGCTGGTTTCGCAAGGTTTACGTACAATGGAACTATGCAACGACAACTTAAATCCTGAGTTCCTGGATCATATTATGGCGCCAGTCATGAAAGAACTGATGGATGCTTTGTGGAGTCATCTAAAACCGCTTCCTTACAATCAGCAGCACAGTCATACTGCCATGAGGATCCTTGGAAAACTCGGAGGTCGTAATCGACGAATGCTGAAGAGCCCTCCAAGACTAGCCTATAACCACCGGATGGAAAGTGGCGTATCAGTGGAGGTAACCTTTGATCCCAGCACAACCCCTCATACGCTATCACTCGACAAGTGTTTGGAGGTTGCTGTGAGAACGCTCGAACGAACCGACGTCGATACATTCTACAAGAAACACGCGTATGAGTTCCTTAAAGCGAATATGGTATTAATGCTGGAACTGGAAGAAGGACCGGACAATCTTGCACAATCATTGTATCAACGAGTCCAACAACAATTGCTGAACCCATCTCAGGCTGAAAGCTCACGAAAGGCTAGTGGTTCCAGCGAAACAGAAAAGGCGGGTCCGTCCACAGAATCCGGCGAGAAGATGGCTGTAGATGAGGAGAACACAGTGGTTGGAAACGTGTTGAAGGAGCATGGATTGAAACCAAAACGACTGACAGGAAACGGATACACGAAGTATCTATCGAAAAGAATTGCTCAAGAAGATGCCTTGAGGACGATTCTTGTCTCCATTATGAAGGCATCGACAATTCCTGAGCTGACAGAAGACGCGTGGCCTTTCTTCCAGAACATCTGCAGGCACTTTACGCTACTGCACATCGGTGAAGCAATTGAAGCAAAGGAAGGTGGAAACAAACCGCTGTCTGATATGATGGACGAACGTTTAGCGGTGCAGAATTTGAATACCACTATCCTGGTCGAAGCAGTCGTTGAGATTATTGCTTCAGAAGATCTTCAGTTGAGAAAGCGCGCAGAGCAGGCATTACAGCTATGCTTCGATACAGCCGTCTGCATCCTGGGTGGCAAAGGGTCCGTATGGCATCTACCAATCTTCAGAGTATTTGCGTCACAGTTCTGTTCCTGCTGTTACAAGCAAGAATGGTATAAAAAGCGAGGAGGTTGTCTCGGTATATCTATCATGAGCTCGCAGTTGGATATGGGAACGAAATGGATGCGAGAACACGAACTAGACTTCATTCGGTCTTTGCTCTTCGTATTGAAGGATGCATCACCAGAGATGGCAAATGTCAATACGGCGGAAGCAACTCAGACATTGTCACACGTACTAAAGGTGTGCAACCGACCAGAAGATGATGAATCCCAAGAGGCACAGCAGAAATTCCAGAACTTGATTGCGCTGCTCCTGAGCGAATTATCGAACTCCAATAGCGCCGTACGAGAAACAATTCAATCTTCTTTCCAGCTTTTGGCGGACCTTACTGGAAACGAAGTAACCGAGCTGCTGGCCCCCGTCAGAGAACGACTTGTCGCACCAATTTTTGCAAAACCTTTACGTGCCCTTCCATTCGCTATGCAAATTGGACATATCGACGCTATCACTTACTGTTTGACGCTGCGACCACCTTTCTTGGAGTTCAATGACGAACTAATCCGACTCTTGCACGAAGCATTGGCTCTAGCAGATGCAGAAGATCAAGCGCTTGTCAGTCGAAGCTCACAGTACAAAAATGCAACTTCTTTGATGAATTTGCGTATTGTCTGTATAAAACTTCTTTCAGCAGCAATGGCGTGCTCGGATTTCTCCAGTCAACGACAGACACATACACGAGCTCGCATCATCCAGGTGTTTTTCAAGTCACTTTATTCGAAATCACCGGAAGTCGTTGAGGCGGCACATCGTGGTCTCAAGCAGGTGCTTGCGCAGCAACACAAATTGCCGAAGGAATTGCTACAGCAGGGACTGAGACCAATTCTTACAACCTTGTCAAACCACAAGACGCTCAGCGTCCCGGGACTCGAAGGATTGGCGCGACTGTTGGAACTGTTAACGAACTATTTCAAAGTTGAGATCGGTAAAAAACTGCTGGACCATCTCAAGCAATGGGCTGAGCCGAAGGTGCTTCAAGAGGCTGCTGGAAAGTCATTGAATGAGAATCACGAAGTGAAAATCATTGTAGCCATCCTCAACATTTTCCATTTGCTCCCAGCTGCTGCACATATCTTCTTGGACGAGCTTGTTACTGCTGTACTTGATATGGAAGAGCATTTGCGTCGTTCGATTTCTAGTCCTTTCCGACCCAACTTGATCAAGTACTTGAACCGATATCCCACCGAAACGCTAGCTTATTTTTACGAGAGGCTTGGTAATGCACGCTACAGTCGATTGTTTGTCGCCATCCTAGGCACAGAGTCCGCATCGCAGTTGCGTGATGAAGTTGCCAAAGCACCTGCAGAGTTGATAGCCAGAACATTCAATGTGGCAGACAATGCGAATATGCACTACCAAGGCGTTCTGATTGTTCGGGAAATTGTAAAGTACGATCCTGCCTGGTTGACAGGACAACAAGCTGTACTCGACTGTCTATTGGAACTTTGGCGCTCACCAACGCGTTTCGAACGCATGAAACGAGAAGATCAACAGGGTGTACTTGTTACTCGCGAATCGCTCTACTTGACAAAGATCTTCATTACGCATCTTCGGGCAAATCCAGATGATATTGATATCATTTTTGACCTGGTTTCTCTATTTGCTCAGGAGTCCGTCATGGATTTATCCTATCTGCGAGCCTTTTTCTTGGAGGATGTTGCACTCAAATACACGCCGGCGAGAAAGCGCAAAATTTTGGAGAAGTTTTTGCAGCAGTTTTCTGATACATCCTTTTCGCCATATCTCAAGATGATGACTTTGCGCCATGTGGTGAACCCTGCTCTGCTTGTGGCATTTACACGTAAAGACGGAGGTTACGCCGAAATTTTGAATGCCAAGATGATGGAAAGACTTGATTTCAAGGTGTGGGCACACCTCATGTCCGAATCATCTGAAGATAACCAGTACACGGAAGATTCACTGCGCATTGAGTTGCTACAGTTAACCGCAATGATCGTCCAGTATGCACCTCACTTACTTGCAGATCTGCGTAAGGAAGTTATCAAGTTTGGATGGAATTATCTGCGACTCGAAGACGCTACAAGTAAACAGGCGGCATATGTATTGATTGCACGCTTCGTTGCTGCCTACGAGACACCAAGCAAGATTGCTATCCAGATCTACGCTGCGCTCCTTCGGGCTCATCTGTCGGAAGCCCGTGTGCTGGTGAAACAAGGCCTCGATATCCTGGCTCCCGTTTTGCCTAAACGTGTTCCTCTTCTGGACAAGGAGCGTGTGCCTACTTGGGTACGATGGACCCGAAAAGTTGTGGTGGAAGATACCCATAGTATTTCGCAGATGGTGAACGTTTACCAGCTACTTGTGCGACATCCGGATCTGTTCTATGACTACCGCGAGCATTTCTTGCCTCAGATCGTGAACACATTAACAAAACTTGGCCTGCTACAAAACGCCACACCGGAACACAAGTTGCTTACAGTGGAGCTCGCTGAGCTTATTCTCAAATGGGAGCGATGCCGCATTAGCTCCCAAACAACGGAGGAGGGCGCATCTGCAGAACCAGCGTCGCCTTCAGGAAAACGAAAGGCAGAACCATCCACTGAGGTGACACCAAGAAAGAAAATGCAGGTCGAAGGATCAGGAGCCGACGCAAAGCCTGTTGCTGTGGAAGCGGTGAACAATAACACCGGCAAAAACTACATGCCCAGCTTAACTCTTCGTGAGCACCTTGTCGGCTATCTTGTACGCCTCGCGTGTAGCGTGTTCAACCCCACGGATATGATTCAGAGACGTCTCGTGCAACGGGTGCTCGAGCTCATCAAGGAGTTCTTGAATCCATCGATGTGGCCTGACGTTCACGTCAAATTTTCACATTTGGAGCGAACATTAACGGTAAAAGATGTCAACGACATTCTGGTCACTAGCGTTTGCAGTGCCTTGGAGATTTTGAACATTGATGTCTCTCATAAGCCTGCCGAGTGGTTTATCGTCAACATGAATCAACTGTATCGTTTGCTGGAGACCAGTATCAAATCCGACAACGTACGCATCCAGACTGCGCTTTATCCTGTATTAGTGCATATTTTTGAGGCCATCCACCGAACGACAAACGTGGAAAGTGCGGAGCAAGAATCCCAGCATCCTGATGTAGCAAGCTTTATTTCCTTGATTGACTCCACTATTACAGACGGGATTGCAAGCATGAATAACATTTACACGACGTTGAAATTGTTACAAGCTGCAAGCAGTAGCCGAAGTGAGCATCTGGATGCATTTATCCCTGGTATTGTCAAGATGTTGCAAAAGTTAACCAAGGAACACACTGTGCCATCCCACTCGACGTCCTCCATTGGCTACGATTCGCAGGTGAACCTACTGATTATTGGATTGAATTTGCTGAAGAAGCGCATATCGCATTTGGGAGATCAACGTCGATGGTTCTTGACTTGTCTCATTCAGTTGATTGAGAAATCGCCGGATATTCAGTTACTGCGTACTCTTCTTGAAATGCTTAGCGAATGGATTCTTGGAAAGACAGATACGTTCCCTACGATCCCGACAATCAAAGAGAAGGCAGGCTTGCTGGTCAAGATGATGACGTTTGAAAATCGTAACGATACAAAATTGACCGAAGATTTCCTTGATCTTGTGATCAAGATCTACAGCACACCTGCATTTGCTAGATCCGAACTGACGGTCAGACTTGAGCAGGCCTTCTTGCTAGGAACACGTAGTGAAAATCCACATATTCGTACGCAGTTTATGCGTGTGTTCGATCGAAGCATTAGCAAATCGTTGTACTCTCGACTCAATTATATCCTGGGTGTTCAGAACTGGGAATTCCTTTCGAATACATTCTGGATGCCACAAGCTCTCGACCTTTTGCTTGGTGTTGTTCAGGCCGATGCTCGGGTATCATCACCTCATACACTGAAAATTAAGCCGATCAAGATCATTGGCAATCAAGCTGAGCCAACAGCGATGGATGTACCATCTGAAATTAACGATCTCGTTGTGAATCACCAAGCGTTCCTTCGCGATCTGAAGAGGTATGATGTGAACGAGTGTGTTAGTGCTATCCGGCAACTGCAGTACATCGACCCTGATTCAACATCCAAACTGTGGACGGATCTGTTCCCCATGTGTTGGTCTACGTTGAACGGAACGGAACGACATGATCTGACCAAAGTAATCATCAATTTCCTTGCAAAAGACTACCACAGCAGGCAAATGGAGAGAAGACCCAATGTGATCCAGGTACTGCTGACTGGTATTGCTCGAACGACACCACCGATTCGATTACCGCCACACTTGGTCAAGTACCTTGGAAAGATGTACAATGCCTGGCACACAGCCATTGAACTTTTGCAACAATCAGAAGCGGCCGGGCGAATCAGCGATTCTTCAAAAGATGATCAGAACAACCGGGAGCGCACATTGGACGCACTGGCAGAGATGTATGCTAGCTTGTGTGAACAAGACATGTTCTATGGTCTGTGGAGACGACGAAGCACGTATAGCGAAACCAATGTAGCGGTTTCTTGTGAGCAGAGCGGCATGTGGATGCAGGCGCAGAATATGTACGAGAATGCTCAAATCAAAGCACGAAGTGGCGTTCTACCATTTACTGAATCGGAATACATGCTTTGGGAAGATCACTGGATTTCATGCACGCAGAAATTGCAGCAATGGGATATTTTGACGGATCTGGCAAAACATGATAACAACACCAATCTATTATTGGAATGCGCATGGCGTCTCTCTGACTGGACGGCTGAACGTGAGTTGCTAGAGCAGTCGCTTAAACAGGTGGCAGACAATCCTTCGCCGCGGCACAAGGTGTTTGAGGCATTTTTGGCTCTCATCAAGTCGCAAACCAATGACGAACGATTGACAGAGTTTACGCGTATCTGCGAAGACGGTGTCCAGTTGTCACTACGAAAATGGTACTCGCTTCCATCAATCGTATCTCAAAGCCATCTTCCGCTATTGCAAATCTTCCAGCAGTATCTAGAGCTACAAGAGGCAAGCCAGATCTTCAACAGTTTGATGAGCACCACTGCACAAAATTTAGATCAACGATCGGCAGAACTGCGTAACATCCTGGGAACCTGGCGTGAACGTTTGCCGAATACTTGGGACGATATCAACGTCTGGAGCGATCTTGTTGCCTGGCGTCAGCACATCTTTAGTGCCATCAATCGTACCTACTTGCCATTGATACCGCTACTTCAACCGCAAGCAGGCACTGCGAATGGGGGGAGCGGAAACTCCTTTGCTTACCGTGGATATCACGAAACGGCCTGGATCATCAATCGATTTGCCCATGTTGCACGAAAGCACCAGCTGTACGATGTCTGCATCAACTATTTGACAAAGATTTACACACTGCCCAACATCGAAATCCAGGAAGCGTTCTTGAAGTTGCGAGAACAAGCAAAATGCTATTACCAGAACCAATCCGAGCTTCCTGCGGGCCTAGACGTGATCAACAACACGAATCTTATGTACTTCACGCATCAACAGAAAGCAGAATTCTTTACTCTCAAAGGCATGTTTTTGGCCAAGCTAAATCACTTCAATGAAGCCAATGAAGCATTCGTCAATGCTGTTCAAATCGATCTCTCGCTGCCTAGGGCCTGGGCTGAGTGGGGAAGATACAACGACCGAAGATTCAAAGAACAACCAAAGGAACTAAGCTGGGCAAACAATGCCGTGAGCTGCTACCTGCAGGCCGCCGGTATCTATAAGAATGCCAAGGCACGAAAGTATCTGTTGCGCGTGCTGTGGTTGTTGAGTCTGGATGATCAGGTGGGAACGATTTCCCGTGCCTTCGAAGGTTACAAGGGAGAATGGCCAGTCTGGTACTGGATCACATTTATTCCGCAACTGCTGTCTGCTCTGCAGCACAAAGAAGCAAGACATGCTCGAGCCATTCTTATACGCATCGCCAAACAGTATCCTCAGGTAAACGCAGCGCTTACAATTTCTTTTTTCATCGTTCTCAAAACTTAAAACTTTTTTTTCTTTTGTAGGCACTGCATTTCCAACTTCGTACAGCAAAGGAGGATATGCTCAAACGACATACGTCTGCCTTTGGTAACCAACACGCGGAAGCGCAGCAACAAGGACAGGCTTCCCCGTCGACTGCCGCTGGCGCTGCTAGCGCGACGGCTGGAGCTGCTGCCTCCACTTCCAATGGAGCGTCAGCAACGGACACCAATGGCTTGCAGGTTAAGGAAGAACCGTCAACTCCTTCTTCAGGTGATGCCAAGACGATCGCGGCGCTTCAAAGTGGAGCATCGCAAGTGACAGACTCTGCAACAGGCGAAGTGAAACAAGAAGAGGACGGCAAATCAGAAGCAATGGATGTAGATTCCTTTGAAGAAAATGCATCATCGAAGGCAGACGGGGCTGCACAGTCAACCGCACTGAAAAGTGAAGAAGAAAAGAAGTCATCCGATGGGGATGATGCCAAGAGGAAACAGGACGAACAAGATGGTGATAAACGCGCAAAGCTTGAAAACGACCAACAACAAGCGAATAAGCAATCTACTCCTGGCGATCAGAACCGTCCACCACAGCAAGCATTCATGACCGCTTCCACTGCTGCTGCTGCTGCTGCTGCCGCTGCCGCAAACAAAGGAGGACCAATTCCTTCCAACGCAGGCGGCATGAACCCTCCTACACCACATCCATTGGATGAAATCATGGCCATGCTTAAAACAGGCTATCCTTTGCTTGCGCTATCCATGGAAACTATGGTGGATCAGATCCAACTTAAATTCAAGCCGCAGGCCGATGAAGACATGTATCGCCTAGTCGTTGCCTTGTACAATGAAGGTGCACAGGTAAGCAAGCAACTAAGGTGACTGTTTGATTTCAAATGTTAATGCTCTTTCTTTTATAGCAATTGTTGACGCGATTGACGAACCCTGGTGATGCACTTCAGTTGACACACGCCACTGCAACCAACATTGCTCGATTTGCTGATAGTCTTTACCCGGGTCACACAAAGACCGCCTTTGTGAATGACTTTGCCAAGTCAAAACTGAACTTGGAAGAGTACGTTGCCAAATTGAGATTATGGCGTGACAAGTTCGAAGCGATGCTGGATGCCCGTCCTCGTAAACAGAAACTAGAAGCGACATCGCATTATCTCGCTGAGATACAACATTCCAGGTTTGATGATGTTGAGATCCCGGGTCAATACCTTTTGGTAAGAAGGAAAAAAGAGCGGTAGAGCACACATAGACTTACCATCACACCTAATGATTATAGCTCAAGGATAACGCGAATGATTTCTTGCGCATTGACCGTTTCTTGCCTGAAGTGGAAGTGATTCGCAGCTATGGCAACTGTTACCGAAGACTGACGATCCGAGGACACGACGGCACACTTCATCCATTTGTGATCCAGAATCCATCTGCGCGTCAATTCCGCAGAGAAGAACGATTGATGCAACTTTTCCGAATCCTTAATAGCGTCCTTGAGCGACGAAAGGAAAGTAGAATGCGTAACCTCTCCTTCCATTTGCCCGCCATTGTTCCTTTGGCGCCCAATGTCCGTATGGTGGAAGATGATCCGTCTTACTGCACAATGTATGATATCTATGAAGACCATTGTGATGATATGCATATGCACAAGGATGATCCACTGGTCTATTTTGTGGAAAAATTCAAGGCAAATGCAAATTCGAAGAAAGATGTAAGTAGGAGGTTTAGCAATTGAATAGGTTGCTGACTCGATGCCATCAGATCTTGAACCAGAAAACAGAATTGCTGAATCTCCGTATGGAAATCAATGATGAGATTGCGACAAACATGATTCCATCCAATATTTTGAGCAAGGTAATGCCTCTAAAAGAGAGAAAGAAGAAGAACATAGGCTGAACTAAGTTTTTTTTTGAAATAGTACATGCTTCGTGCTATGGGTTCTTATGCGGATTACTGGATGATTCGCAAGCAATTTACGGCGCAGTATGCCACAGCCACGTTCATGACTTATATTTTCAGTGTTGGCCACCGAACGCCACATCGTATTGCTATTTCCCGCAGCACGGGTGATGTCTGGATGACTGAATTTTTGCCCGGTTGGAATCAGACGGGACCTGTGTTTGGCAACGGGGAAGCAGTACCGTTCCGATTCACGCCTAATGTTCAGGAGTTCATGACACCTGTTGGTATTGAAGGATTATTTACAAGCTGCTTGATGGCAACAGCACGCAGTCTGACGGAACCTGAGTTGGAATTGGATCAGTACTTGAGTCTATTTGTCCGCGACGAACTTATCCATTGGCACGTCAGCAATCATCGCCCTGTAAGCGATGCACAATTCCGTGACAGAGTAAATGCCAATGTACACCAAATCAAAACAAAAGCACAATTTTTATCATGTAAAGCAGAACGTGAAAAGGTAATAGACAACGTGGCCAAAAAAAAAAACTGTAGACTCATCTATCTTTAGACAATCAACGCCAATAAGCCTACAAATCAAAATGTCATTGATTTGATTTCGCAAGCAAGCAACCCTCAAAAAATGGCACAAATGGACTGCACCTGGATGCCTTGGCTCTAAACTAATGATGATACCCTTAATGCGGCGTAATAATAATAAAATAAAATAAAAAGCACACCATGTCGGATTAAATAAGCCCCGATGTTAAGGTTACAGAGACCCCTCAGTTGTTTTACATTTTCTCAGCCTCCCTGATACGTTTGACATGAAACCAACACATAAAGCACGGTTATTTGTCCTATTTTTTCCTTCCTTCTCTTCCGTTTCTTCCAATGTATCCACCCGTTGACATGGTGACCCGTAAATGCTGTGTATGCGGTTCTTTTGCACATAAAACAAGGTAACATAGAATGACATTTTGTTATCTTAGCAACTAAAAAAGAAAATCGTTCAGGGACTGTCCATACCCAGATCGATGGTGACCGCCGTTGATGAAGCAACACTCTCATGCGCATGTGGCACTTTGCCGCCATTTCTCTCTCCCTCTCTCTCCCTCTCTCATTGAATGTTATACCAGTAATAATAATAATAATAAAAGCAATGCATGTTATTTACAAAGGATTATGTTTCTGCTCTTGATTTCGCAAACGCCTTGAGTTTTCCCGTTTTCTCTTCCATACGAGCAAGGATGGTCGCTTGCTTCTTTGCCAAACCAGAAATGGCTTCAACAAGTTGCTTTTGTTCTGCAGTAGCGGTATGTGTTATCTCATGGAGCCTAGTAACCAAAAATAAAAATAAAATAAAAAACTCAGCAATGTTGTCATTTTGTAAGTAGATTTACGTACTTCATGCGTAGCTGACTTTCTTTTCGATCGCATTCCACAAGTTGAGCATTCAGGTCAGCCCGCACCTCTCTCAATTTCTTTTCCAAATCATGGTTGACGGAATTGAGTGTGCTATTTTCCATACGCGCTGCCTAGCCACAAAGGAAACAATCAGTATTTTCCTTCTTATTTTGTGCCTTACCTCTAGTAGTTCGTCAAAATCATCTTTCCGTTCATTCAGCACTTGTTCTAGTTCTTCCACTTCTAATTTCTGTTGTTTCAAATCTGCGCTCAGGCTTTCGGCATTATCGTGTGCAGAAGAGACTTCTTCGGATAGTTGAGTCACTGCTTCCTTGTGTTTATGGCTCAGGTCTCGGAGATACGGCTAAAACATGTTCAACGGATGAGGCACCTGTCAAAAAAAAAAAAAGAAGAAGAGAGCTTTACCAAGACTGTGTTTTTCAGATCCACTGTTAGCATGCTTTCGACAGTCCTTCCTGCAGGATCAAATGCAAGTGAAAAGTCTTTGTTGTTGGCAAAGGGTGCGGTTGCGGGTATCATTCCGATCTCGGCGCCGAGCTTGTTGAATTCTGCAACACTTGCCTCGATCTGCAAAACAAATTGTCAGCCAGACCTTACTTTTTTCTTGTCTCACCAACTTACTGCTGATCTCTTTTTTTCCAGTAGCATTTCGTAATCCCAAATTTCCTTTTGTGTTTGATTCATTTTGGTACGATAGTATTCAACATCTTTTTCCAGCCGGAGACGTGTCTCATCCAGCTGCACAAGTTCCTCTTCCGAAACATCTTGCGCCTCCATTTTCATAATATAGTTCGCCCTCTCATTTTCATAATAACGCAATTTTTCCACTACAAACACGTCAGAAAACAGACGCCATGTCATTTCGCAACTTACCGGCTTGTTCAATTTCACTTTCAGCTACGCTAATCATTCCTTTGTACTGTGTAATTCGTTTTCGTTTTTCGGTAATGTATTCCGTGTACTTGATCTTATCCTTCTCTTGTTGTTTCCGTCGTGCTTTCAATGCAATCAATGGCGACTAAACAAAGGTCAATTGAGCGACACGAAAACAAATCAACGCGCAAAACACATACAACGCGATCTTGATACATTGCTACTTGTTTCTGCAACTCTTTCTTTTTTTCCTCCAGTTCTTTCATCTTGGTAATATTCTCCTCGTTAAACTTGTCTAACACGCCGTCAGCCACCTTTTCTTTTCTTTTTCTCTCTCTCTCTCTTTACCAAATGTTTCCCGTAATTCTGTCTCCATGGGCGTAAAGTCGTCTTGTCCGCACATAAACGACTTGTAGGTTGACCGTGCGAATTCTGAGAACAATGTGTCCATGCTTGTCTTTTCTTCTTTATCCACCACCTCCATCATAGCATCCACATTCTATCCCTAGGGATTGGTCTTTCTTTCTTTTTTTTTCCGGGGATTCTCCTTACCTGGCACGATATCACCAGCCAATGCAACAAAGCCAGAAATGTCGGAAAGGAATGGGGTGCTGCAATTGAGTAAAGCGATCTTGGACTAATGGTATCTGTCAAGGGATAGCTGAGAAAAAAAAAAAAGAAGGTGAGAACCCATGTCAACCAATTCACTATTTCTGTACCTTAGCTGCTTCAGTACCAAAAATATTTCCTCCTCAAAGCGTTTGTTGGAATATTTGTAGGTAGGAACAATTCTTAGATGAAGTGTTTTGAATATGTTTTGAAACTCTTTGGAAGTGATGCCACGCAAGGATCGTGTACTGGAAGGCGTATAGCCTATTTTAACTAAATATTCAATAATATCCTTGGTCGCACGTCGTTGAAACTCGGCATCACGAATGTTCCGCGGATCGGTGTAAAGTTTGTTGGTTGGAGGTGGCTTTCCGCTGTTGAATGCATTCGCTGTTGAACTGACGACGGACAATCGTGGATTCAAGGTACTGATCCGCCTAACAAAGAAATCATGAGATCTACACATGGGTGATCGCTCGATTCATTTACTTTGCAGCACTAGAAGCAGGACCAGCCCGCTCTTGTGTTGAATCCTGGGTGCTTTTATTTCCCGATTTTGTTGGAGGAATGGTACGCTGAGGGCCAAGGGAATGGCGAAATGCATCGCCAATGGGTGCCATGGCCACCGATTGCCGCTGCACTTTTCTAGGCGTATTAGGGACAGTAAAAGCTCGTTTTAAGGTAGTTGGTTGAGCAGCTCCTAACGTATAACGTCGATGCGCTGCATCTTGTGCACGGAGAGGACGCGATGGTCCTGTTTCCTGCGAGGTCATGGATAAGGACCGAAAAAAAAAATTCGAGCGGAAATCGTTGCTCTCCAAAGCAAAAAATCATTATCTATTTCCTTTTTTCTTTAACAAAAACTATAATTTATGCTGGTGCCACTAGTGCCTGAATCAAACCATGTCGGGCAAGTCGAATGCCATGTTCATGCTTAAAGGTATTCTCCAAAGAGGTCTGTGACGCTTCTGAATTTTCGCAAAGGATCAACATGTTTTCTTTCAAGAGGCGTCCAAGGTAGATCAGGCGGATTCGGTGCGCTTCAGGTTTGACCTGTGCATCTGGATGCATGAAGATCCGCTTTATCAAAGTAGCCACCGTTTCGTCTTTGGCACAGATGCTAAGCCCAATATCCTTGCCAGTAGACAGCCGCACAAGGATAGGGTGTTCTGCAGCCATCGCCGGAAGTTCAGCCTTTCCTGGCTCGGTCGTGGATGCACAAGAGGACGCAGGTCGAAGGGACGATGATGTCTGTGCCGGCACAGAGGTGGATGTAGATGCAATCATGATAGGTGTAGAACTTCTATTATCTGGAATAGAAGATGCATCATCGTCGTCCTGAATAAGATTTGTTGGCTTCACTATGCAGTAGAGGGGTATCTCATAACGGTGACCCAATTCTGTCAAAACAAGAAAAAAAGCAAAGGATAATGAACAACAACCAGCTATCTTTCTAATAGCATACCATCAAAGCAACCATCAGCCAAATTACCCGTAGGTAGAATGACATTGGCAGCATCCAGGATCGATTGTGCCAGTCGGAGATCGGGACATTCTACGGCAGCTTTCAGAGCCTGCCAGATTTCCTCACATCCCTGTTCCTGATGAGTTTGACATTGTGTCATGACGTAGCTCAAACAAACCCCATAGCTTGGTGATGTATCCCAAAAGGTATCCCTTTGAATTTGTAGCTCTCTCATTGTCATGGGTTGCTCGGCTGTCCAGACGAGACCAGCTCGTTTGAAAGGTTTGCCTTGCAGTTCAAAATTCAGCATGATGGTGAATGCGTCATATCTATACCTCCAGTGGGGCTACGTTCTTCTTCGTCAAGGCGAGAGGCACAGCATCCCATGGGAAATGGTTTAGTGAAGTTAGAAAAAGAAGAGGCGAAGGTTGTGTAAAAGAGGTGCGGCGGACAAAAGTCACGCTCACTACTTCCCTTTTTTTCCACTGCTACGATGCATGAAACTTTCAACTCTTTGATACACCATGATGATAATGATGTGTAACATTTCTTTTTCCTCAACGGATTCTCTCTGTCTCTTTCTCTTTTATCTACATTGCTGCAAAAAAAAAGTGACACCTCCTTTCGGATATGTCCCTGTGTCTTGCTCCGGGCAAAGATCTTGGATCAGGGTTCAGTAACCTTGTCTTAGAGAAAAAAAAAAGGGGGGGGTTTGGTTCATTTGGAAGCAAATTTACCGATATCTATTAAGACAGTTCGTTTGACATGTTTTACGAAGTATGAGGATGATGTGCTAAAATTTCCGTTTTTAGTACGGATAATAACCACACTCTCGACAATTGGGTCTCGTGGCTAGCTTTACAACGCAACGGTTGCTGTTATGAGGATAGAAAAAAAAAAGACACAAGTGTGCGACGAGAGAAGCACAGAATGAAATTGTAGTTTTAGCCATTTTCCTTTTCGTAATTATTCTTTCTATTTTATGAGCACACCGGAACCAGCGTTGAATAAAACTTCATCGACAAGTACCCTATCGACGGAAGATGTATCACGACCAGGTTCCAGTATATCGTACATTGGTGTACATGTCGAGCTTGAAAACTCCACCATGCTCTTTCCCATGGACGAGAATGATTGTCGTGCATGGGAAACTCTGTTTGAGCCACGCTATTCCTTGGAACATCATCAACAACATGACAATGTATACAGGCGGAACAGCAATGATTCCTTTATTACCTATTCGGATGTATCTACGCCGGATTTACCGCGAATTGCAGAACAGGCCAAGTCGTCGTCGTTGTGCAAAGAGGAGGGTCAGATGGAGATTCTGCCCTGTCCGTCGACACAAGTTGCTCGTCCACGAGCAGATGATAAGGAGAAAAAATGCGTAGATAGGTTTGAACTGTTACATACCCTTCGGACGCAGGGCGAACATCAGCAGAGGGCAAATGCCCATTTCCTCCAGTACCATGCTAAAGCGCGGTGGCAACGTCAGGTAGAGGCTGCACAGAGAACGCTGAAAAAGACCGAGTCTGTGGATCAGGACATGGGAATTCCCCTTCGAAAATCCTTCTTTTACTTTGTTCTTGGTTTTTTATTCCCCCCTCTATGGATTGCTGGTGCACTTCAAGCACCTTCGGTACAAGCAGCAACAAGCATTCAGCGGATAGACCTGCTATGGAAAAGGCGGTCTCGGAATGCCTGCATCATCTTGTCTCTTATGCTGCTATGTATTTTGCTCGTTGCCATAGCACTGAAGCCTTCCTTTGTAGGACTACGCAAAAGTAAAGATGAGAACAGGGGCCGATGAATAAAACATGTATAGACACAAACTGGAGAGGAAAAAAAAAAGAGAGAGGGAGAGAGACATAGATGTGTGTATCATTATTTTTTTTTTTGCAGAAAACCTTTATTTATATATATTTATAGATATATATGTATATATACATATATACATATATATATGTAAAGCCTTACTTCATTTCTTTTTGAAACGTAGCAAAGGAGGAAGCGTCTCTAAAGGCCCTGCCTTTTGGAGAAAGGCATGCTAAAAAAAAGAAGAAAAAAGAAAAAGTATGTCAGCTGTCGGAAAGAAAAAGGAAGAAGAATAAAAAGAGGTTGTCTTGTCACTTACTTCCAAAAGTTCTGCTGCCGTTGCACGCGATTTAACATCAACACAAAGACAAACAGCGAGAAATCCCCTGAGTTCACGCGACAATTTCTCAGGGTTCTTGAGTGAAGGCGTACCATTGGTAGCGATCAGATAGAGAGCCTTGAGTGGCTCTTCATCCAGGTAGGGTGGTTCGTTTTCAATCATTTCGATAGCCATGATCCCTAAAGACCATAGATCGACCTTGGCGCCATATTCTTTCTGTTTTACCACTTCTGGTGCCATCTTTTCTCACAACACGTTAAAGACTCCCCTTGTTTTTCTTTTTTTTTTTCTTTTCTTATTGCACTTACCCAATAAGGTGTGCCAACCATGGTGGCCCGTTTATTCCGTTGATCCGTTAGTTTGGCGCAATACCCAAAGTCACCTGTCAATGTCATCATCAATCAGTAGGGAATGGACAACTGCGTTTATCAACTTACTAATTTTGACTTGGCCCTGGAAATTGAGGAGAACGTTGTCGGATTTTATATCGCGATGAATGATGTTTTGCGAATGCAAATGATGTAATCCTTTTGTGGTCTAAAAGAAATGATTATGCGACGATGGATCCTCATGTAACTTGCCTCGAGACAAACGGTTGCAATCTGCTGCTCCGTCATGGTATTATGTTCAATGACATCCGTAAGAGCACCTCCTTCCATATATTCCATCACCACCCATAAATCGCCACGGACCAAAAAGGAATCCAGGAAATTGACAATGTTACTATGGCGTGATTCCTTCATGATCATGATCTCATTCACAATCAAATCCAAACGCGATTGTTTTGCGAGATCCATTTGTTTGACGGCCACCTTGCTATTCGTAGCCAGATGATTTGCTAGATACACCGAGCCAGATGCACTGTGCCATGCCAAATCTATTAATCTCCTACGAAAACCTTGCTGTTGCAGAAATTTACCCCTGACCAATGCGTTTAATACGTTTGTACAATGTATGCGGATCGCCACCAGACACAACAGATCCTACAGAGAGAAAATTGACACGTCAGCCTGCAGGAAGTAAGAAAAAAAAATGTCTCAGGGAGCAACTTGCGTAACCGTTCCATAATCTGCGCATCATCCATCGCACTGATCCGTTGTTCTTGGCGTTTCGTCTGCGGGGACTTTTTTTTCTCGGATGACGGTACAGGTGTTGATGATTGTGGCAGAGGATTCGGTGGGGTCGGTGACTGAGCATAGGGCTTGGTCCTTAGCTTTAGAATGTGTTCTCTTTCTTTTTCTTTTAATTTTTCTCGTTCACCATTTGCTTCGGACACCCCTGTCGCCCTATCGCATTCCCGTTCCCCGGTTCGACGTTCCCGATTTTCCCGCTCCAGTGCCATGGCAGACTCCTTTAACTTCTCCTTCTCTCGCTCAAACCGCGCTCGTTCCGACGTTGTTATCCCATTGGGTTTTTTATATGGACGTTGAGACGGGATTCTCTGAGAAAGAGACGGTTGTGGCGTAGGTGGTGTGAAATTGCTAGGTGCAGTGGTTGATGTGCTCTGAGAATGATGTTGCTGCTGCTGCTGCTGTTTCACCTCGGAACGCTGCGGAGCTGGTTCCTGTACTTGTCCATTTAAATTTTGTCCAGACAATGCAAAATGGGATCTATTCATCTTACCGCTATCGGTACTGGTTGTGCAGGTGGAAGACGAGAAGGAAGGTCGATAGGCTTTCCTTTTCTAATCTCGCCAGGTGGCTGAATGAAATAATCAATCAATCAATCATGATGGTCCCCACACACAGTATTGTCTTTGTTTCTTTTGTTCTGTACCTGAGACGCTTTCAATCTTTCCAAAATGATATCCATGTCTTTTATAGGTAATTCCGTTTTTGTAAGAAACTGTTCTGGCTCTGTGGGTCTTGGTGGTCGTGGAGGTGCCTCTCGAATCTGCCTGGGTGCAGGAGTCGATTGGCTCGGTTTTGGATTGGCAGCCATTTTTTCATCATACACTTCATCCCATCCGCGCTCTTTCTCCTTCCTTTGGTCATATGACCCCTTTTCTTTCATCATTTGCTCGTTATAGAATTCTAAAGCTTCAAGAACAGCCTGAGGATTTTTTGCTGCATCTTCAGGTGTGATTTTTGATCCTTTCAGTAGTGCATTCCATTGATCAGGTAAACCCTTTTTATATATCGATTTTTTAGTTGAATCAATCGGGGACCAAAGACCCTTTTTTTTTTCCTTACCGTGAAAGCACCTGTACTTGGATCAAAGCCCACATGAACTTGATGTACAAAATCTGTTGGACCAGATGCACCCAATGGAGACCGCTAATGCAAAAACAAAAACAAATCCCTGAATTTTTAGCAGTTTCTAAAGTTATACCTTACGTTATATATTTCATCCATCCAAGAATACAACTCAGCATCATTTTTGCACGCAATAAAATACGTTTTGGTTTTTGTTCCAATCTCAAAGCAGTGCGATTTGAGTTCTGCACGAGCCACCGCATTAATATCCTTTAAAAATATCAAGGCCACACATTGACCCGTTTGCTGCAGCAAAGTTAAGAAAAAGAGAGCCTAACAATGTGTAATTTGATACCTCGTTTCGGTGAAACGTCAAGGTCTGTTCACGAAGAACAACATAACGTTTGGACCATATCCAGGCTCTCAAGCCATCTTCTTTTACTTGCAAGTAACCATCTTTTTTGATCTCCGCCATTCCTGTTGACTGTGTCAGTCCTGTAGTAGTGGGATTGCGGTTGGTGTCATTCACACTTTTTTCTTTCGTTCTTTCTTCCTTAATGAGTTAAAACTGGCCGTTTGACAAGTAAATAAGAGAAAAAAACACGCACGATAGGAAAAGGAAAGAGTGTTATAAAGAAAAAGAGAAAACCAGGAAATAAGAGAAAGGGGACACTGCAGTCCGGGTTGTGATGAAGGGGACTTATAAATAGGGCAGGTGGGAATCCGAAGGGGTACAAAAAAAAAAAGCTTTAACACTGCTTCAAAAGCATGGTTCCACATTGTAAAACAAGCAACTTCATTATGCTGAGTGCTTTTCTCTCTCTCTCTCTCTCTCTCTCTCTCCTCTCTTTTTTTTTCTCTCAACTTTCTTTTTCTTGTATTTGATCAATGCGAGGCAGAAGATGACAAGGGATATGCGAATGACCTGCGCACGCATTGTCATGACACTCATCGAATAATATATATATATACGCTATCGTCTATTTTGCCTTTGACAGTGGCGTATCATTGTGACGCAAAGGCCGGTGTTGTACATGGCAGCCATAACGACTGATAGAGGGCACCGTGGGTTTCCCGAGTAACGATGGACAGAATGAAGTCCTACGAAAGATGTGTAACTCTCGAAAAATCGCCAAGCCATGCCCATTGCTGGTCAAGTGGTGTAGTTGCGTATTCATCCTGTAGTATACACGTTTCACAATCCTTTTCTTCAGCCATGATATTTAATCTTTAGCAGCCATTGCAAGTTAGATTATACTGGATTTCCCGCGCCAATTCAGATTCATCTTAGCGCTAGCAAGTCTTCTTTTCGTGTTAAGCTCTACAGACAGTATCTCTTACACGTCGCGGTCAAGGCTTATGTCAGACAACGGGATGTGACGAGTATTTAAGAGAGAAAACTGGTATTTTTCTTTCCTTCTGTTTGCTTGATTAGACATACAGGACCATTTATCACTTTGGTTCTGTTCCTAACCGCTTTGTCCACGATAGCGCTCAATTTCCCTCTGCAGTAACTGCTGTCATTATATATGCAGATAAGCTTCATGTCCATCAGAGAACCTAGTTCATAAAAATGCAAAGAGGCGACCTTCCCATACGACCCGGCTTGTCTAGCGCAGACTTGACCTTTCACAGTTACCGAATTCATTTAGAGTAGCGTGGAAAAGCATTCAACGAGGCACATCAACAGTGTTACTAGCAGTATCTAACTTTTAGGTTATGGTTGGAATCAGGACCACCCATTGGTCGTGGCACTGTTTTCCAGAAAAGGCCGGGTCCCGTTCAGAAGACAATGAATATCTCATCTGGCTGCCTTTTTATCATGTACTGATATCCGTCATCGTTAGTTGTCCTTCTTCTTATCTTTGTATCTTGGACTCAGAGGGTAAAAAGATGAATCTGAAGAAATGGGCATTCTGGATTTCTTTTGTAAAGACCCAGTAGATTAGAGATTCGATGCCACTTCTGCTCAGAATGCGTTCATGATCCAGAGTAAGCGGATTCAGCGGGAAGGTCCCTTTTACCGTTTATTTTTGCAATGCCCTAAGTAAATTTTCCATACTACAGAGGCCAACTTTGCGATAAGGAAGAAACTAAATATGCGGTCATCTGTATAGGAAGTAGCGATAACGTTATACTTGACTTATATTAATTTCTTCCCTAATGGATGCAAACTCTATTCGAGCAGCATAAGAATTTATTCATGGAAAGATAATCAGATCTTAAACGTCTGGGTCACGCCCACACCTTGATCCGATGGGGCCGGCGTCATGGCATCTTTCGTGGGCGGAGATGCAGTGGATACACTGACATCATCAGCGACGAAGGTGGATGACGAATTAGGTTGGAAAAGTTCGTCCTCGCTGTCAATGGCACGTTTGCCAAGAGAAGATCCGTGCGAAGAGTTCGTCATCGGTGAGCAATTAAGAAAGAGTTGGAGAGTAATTGTAGCTGTACAAGGGCATCCTGGTATAAAGGGATCAACTGTGAGAGATACGCCACGTAGAGGGCTTGAAGCGAAGCAAACGTCCGGCAAGGTTCTGTTGTGACAGTTGGGTGAGGCAGCGTGCGACGCTGCACGCTTACCTGGTCGTGAACGAGGGATTACGCCACAGCCAGGGCGGCCCTAGACAGAGGTCATGCAGGCTAGACAATAGATGCGAAGGCATAAATGATCCTGTATATATGATGGTGAACTAGCATCCTTTACCGGGGATGTAAGATGAACGAAGCCGAAGAAGTTCATGCGTCCCTTTAAATACGAATTATCCAGGGCGGAACCTATCCTTATCTTGAAATATTTCCCAAGTCTTCCGATGGAAATAACAGAACCGACCATACAGCAAGACTCAGATCATCCCGTTGCGAACTGCTTCTCAGCGCAAAGACGCATCCTTTTCAAGAACAAATTTTATTCGGACTTGAATATAACACAATATTTGTTTGATGCAAACGGTCATCCAGTATTTCTATCTTTTTTCACCGAAACCCGCATCTTATGCAGATTTTATTGTGCACGCGGGTTTTGAAATCACGACGTCAGATTACGCTTTCTGGAACCATCTGGCTTCACCTTCTGAACTTTAGCAACTGTGACACTGGACATGAAACGTCAAATGAGTCACAGATGACACGTATTTCGGTGGTTATGTTGCTTCGGTGATTCTTTCTGGGGGCACCTAATGGAACTAGAAAGCGTTAGAATAGAAAGAATGTTTATATAAACAATAGAAACATAGGGAGGCCTGAAATAACGATACCTGAAAGAACCTTTCTCTCTCCCAATGCCAGGGTCTGCAGCTGTAATGTGAGGACTGGATGCATCATGGTGATCATGTGTTTTTCTCTACCAAGTTCCGCTGTAGACGATGCATCGGGAGAAAAAGAAAAAAAAAGAGCGAACAATCCTGCGTTGAATGTTTACAAGTTGGTCATCAAGTGTACATGATGACAACACAAATACAATCAACTGCATACATGCAGGCAGGTTGTATCTATAGGGTTTTCTCTGTACATTCTGACAAGCTGTTTAAAAGAAAATAGTTTTCGATCACTTTGTTTATTAACACACCGCTATTTCCTGAAAGAGGACATAACTCGATGGGGCAAAAGACATTACCAAGCAAGGCCGGAAGTATTCTCCGAGTTGCGTGAGGCTTATATAATAGTTTTTCACGAAGAAGGTTTGCTATCTGCATAACCATAAAGAGGTAGTTTGGAAGGGTGACACCGAAGAAACATGACATGGAATACATCTTTGGGGGACACTTTTTTTTTTGGTACGGTCAGGTAGCGGAGAACGGGCGATGTTTGCCCGTAGGTTGCAGCTATACGCAACATGTCACCGAGTGATCCTTTACATGTACATGTCTTGCACCACTCCAAATAAGAATGTAGAAGCCCGAAAAGGTCCGACTCAAATTCTAGCAACAATGCCTAATTCCGCTGCTAAGGGTATTAAGGAATTGTAATTGTTAGCGGCCCCGAAAGTGCCGACGGCTATCGGCATGGTACGTCTTTTTTTTTTTTTGAAAACTGCTGAGCGTTCTGTGGGACGTGTATTGTGTGATTTTCTTTTTGCAAAACAGAGGCTCAGGTTGATTAGTCATAGTGGAAGTAGCTGGCATTTCATCTCATCCTACGCGTTGTACAGAAAACGACGGGTGTCGTCTGGCTTTTACAAGATGATTTGTATGGAGGCACGTGCACGTTACTCCACCATCACAAAAAGAGATCACGATCGGCGGAGAGAATGGATTCAGTAACTACTACAGTAAAAGGTCTAAATGGTTGTAGTTTCCGTCTGCTCTAATTGCAGATGAAGCTGGCAAACTCCAATGCACAGGGCAAGTCTTATGCATAAAACCTGGTGTAAGGAAAACAAAAAAACACACAAATAAGACGAGTCACGCAGGTGGCAGGTGCTATAACCATTTTTACTTTTGTTCAGAGAGAAAGGGAGAGAGAGACAAGAGGGGTGCAAAGATGGTTGGATGGGTTGTACCACTTGAAGGACAAAGCTTCACGCACGTGTACTTAAACAAAGGAACCAGAAAGGTTGAAAATGACACTAAAAAAACGTGTCGATCGACAGCGTATCGATTGTTAATTAATGCAACTCTGTTTGATAGGTGGTCCTATGGTTGTACGGGGCGAATAGATAGGTAGGGGATTGGTTTCTGGCAGACAAGGAGCCCTGGCGGGGTACACCATCTTGTCGTCCAGTGTAACACGAACGGAACGAATAGTACGTTTCTCCGGGGCTCAAAGGGTGAACTTTCTTCACTTATTTTTCAAGGATGACGCAGCTGATGCAGGTAAGATGAGTCAACAACATTTATCTGCTGAGATAAATGTTTATGTCTTCGGATGACAGTGCGTTCCGAATATGACATGATGACAAATAAATGAGAGAAAGAGACAAGGGAAAGAGGACAAAGTACGACGATATTTGTTGCAATATTTTGAGTACGCAAAGTTCACTTTTTTTCCTTTATTCTATGCAATGTCGATGCGCTTTGTTTATGCCGGGTTGCTGTACAATGACTTCAGCCATTTCGGCTTAGTTTCATTGACCGAAAGCCGGTCGAAAGATCGTATATTTTTTTTCTTTCTCAACGATAGTTAGATGTTTAGTAGTTGTGTGCGGGATGATGCCATGTTGCACTAATCAACTTTTTATATACACATTATAAATGCGACTTTTTCTTAACAAATAGGTACCTGCAAAAAAAAAAAAAAAAAAAAGAAAAGAAGAAAAGAATGGGGTTCTTGCATTGATTTCCAAGCAGTGACGAAACAAAATCCTTCTTTTTTTTTTCTTTTACGTTGTTATGCTGGTTACCTAGGTTTTGCAGTTTCTTTTCTTTCTTTTCCTTTCCTTTTTTGCCTTTTGTTGGCTGAGTAAAAAAAAAAAAAAGGCGCCAACATAGATCTCGGATCCGCCGGTGGCGTGAACAAATAGGTAAATAATAGTTATATTCTTATTATTCGGTTAAAAGAGAATGGTGCACACACCTACAGTGAAAGGGTACCAATTACAAGGAACGAATACCTTTTTTTTTCTTTTTCCTTCTGCAGGGGTGGCAAGTATGAGCAACCTAAAATTTACGCCGTTAAACAAAGCTGCTCTAATACAACGTTCAGTTTTAGGCAAACAAATGGCTACACGTGATTTATTAACTGAGTTACTTTAATAGGAGAAAAGGGGGGAGAGAGAAAAGAGAAACAGATCTGCATTGTTTGTTTTTGCAGCACTGTTGGCAAAAAGGGATAATGAACAAATGATATTGAACTATCGTAAACCCAGATAGTAAAAAGACATGAATGATTTACTAATTCAGTTTTATGCATAGGTTTAACCATGTGTTGTACGAAATAGATGGATCAGAGTTAAAGAGAGGGCTTAATATGGTAGATGCGAAAATCCAAGTGCTTTGACAAGCGGCAGATATTCCAATAGACATAGCTGGGCTGCTTTATTTGTATATACCCTTTCCTTTTTTTATACTAACCTACCTTTTAACTCCACACAAAGCATTTTGTGGCCTTTCTCGTCCCTCTCCCCCCCCCCCTTTTTGCCCTTCTCCCCCCCCTTTTTTTATTTTTTTTCTTTTCGCCATGCCGCTACTCTTTACAGCTGCTGTGTCTCTAGTAGACTCCGTTTTTTCTTTTTTTGCTTTCTTTATTTTATCTGTCTGTATTGCCTCTTTTTTTTTTTGCTTTTTTTTTCTCGGCTTCTTTTCTTCTTTCTCCGCCTTTTCTCTTTCTTTTTTTTTTCTTATCCCTTTATATATCTTCTTTGAAGATTACATTTTCTTATTTTTTTATTTCCTTTTTTTTTTCTTCTTCTTCTTCTTTTGTATCATATCTGTGTTTTTATTATAAGTTATATCTAAAAAAGAAAAACATATTTTTTTTATTCCGTCCTATTTGTGATGGCAACCAATCGATCGGATCCCATAACGACCAAGTCATCGAGTACCAAAAAACGTAACGATGGCAAATCCGACACGTCAGGCGTGTCGTACGATATGCCCGAACCAGCAAACAGTAACAAGGATGCTCGAATGGCTATGATTGACGATCTCAAATATTTTCTCGCTACTGCGGCTGACAGTTGGGATCAGAATCAATCCCCAAAACGTTTTCCACTTCCATCTGGAGAAAACATCTCTTGCATTTATTGGAATGGCGACTTCTTCATTACTGGAACGGATATTGTACGTACACTGACATTTCGCTTTCATTCTTTTGGCCGTCCTGTTACAAACGCCAAAAAATTCGAAGAAGGTATCTTCAGTGACCTTCGGAATCTGAAGCCCGGTACCGATGCCCGTTTGGAGGAGCCGAAGTCGGAGTTGCTTGACATGCTGTACAAGAATAACTGCATTCGCACGCAGAAGAAACAAAAAGTATTCTATTGGTACTCTGTGCCGCATGATCGTCTCTTTTTAGACGCTCTTGAACGTGACTTGAAGCGAGAAAAATTGAATGTCGAACCAACAAGCACTGCCGTGGCGGAACCTGCCACGTCGCTATCTCTCGATTCTACCCAAGAGCTCTTTGATCAGTTGAGAAAATCCATCTCGTTGTCTGCCGCCAACTCTAACAACAACAACAATGACCCGCTACCCGATGCACAGTCGCAATCTGAATTATCTCTCAAAACCGCATCCTATCTAGGTATTTTAGGAAAATCCCATCTATCATCCAATCCGAGTTATCTAATGCATCGTTTGTTCGGTGACATCAAAAACAGGGCCTAACCCACATTTCACTACCCATCTACCCAGCAAGACCACGACGACGATGATGATGCCTGTTTCTCGCAAGACAATCGGGAATCAAACGAGAAGATCACGCGTGAATTCCGTCCCTGTCAACATGGGACAACACCAGCAATCTCAGCTGATGAATCACCACTATCATCGTTTGAGTCATGCATCCTACCTGACGCCATCGTCCTCGCCACCCTCCTCATCACGACTTCGTCATCGATCGTCCGTTTCTGCCTCATCCCTTCTCACGAACACCACCGAGGCACTTTCCGCATTTGATGACAGCCAAAGCATCGCCTTCTCCGAGATTTCCAAATCCGTGCGATCCAGCCCATCTGGACAAAGCGATCTTGTCGACGGCGTAGGACAACTGGAGATCAAAAGCCCACCCTCCATTACACGTGAAGGTGTACTACCATCCAAATCACTAGATTCAAAAACACTGGAAAAGACAAAAAGAATCTTTGGTGCACTAACGCTCTTCGAGGGTTCACCGACCTATAAGCAGCGGCGACGACGTGCTGCATCCATGTCCTCTTCAGCACAACGACTTGACCATATGCACCACGGCGGACCTGAACGCATTCGTCGTCATGTTAACTGTCACCTGCGTACAAAATCAACGCCGAATGGTTATCAGGGACAGAGCCGTCTCGCCATGGAAGCCGTCAAGGCTGGTTTTGGCCCTGGTCGAATGAATACAAACCGCTCTATTCCACCAAAACCATCCAAATTGAACCAGCCAATGCCGATCGATGCAGCATTACCTTCCACACGCTGGGCAACGATCTTGGAAAACACGGCTGAGCAAGACTACTGCTATACCTGCTCGAATCACGGATGCACGCGCGTCTTCAAACGACTAGATGAACTGGATCAACATCTACGCACCCATCAAGTAAAACATCCGTACGTCTGTACTCTATGCGGAAAGCAGTTTGTCCATCTTGATCTGTTTGCACAACATCAGAGGTCACATGAAATCTTGCGCCACGATCAGTACAATGCCAACAGAGAAAACGATGACGATTCATCCCCCGACGATCCATCCACCAAAAACAGGGGAAATAGTGACAATAAAACGAACGGCTCCTACATGAATCAGCAACCTACCATGTTCCAGGGGTACATGTATACGCCGTCCACTTCGTCTGATCACTCCAACGCCATGTCCTGGTCTACAGGCGTGTCTGGAAGTGTAAGCAGCAGTATTTGCAGTAGTAGTCGTTGCAGTACTTTGAGTCCCGCTCAGGATCTCGACCTTGATATGCAAGACATACAACCAATGACACTCGGAGATTCAGAAGCGGAAGTTGCACCATCCGAACCAACCCTGGTGTCGCAGATCACCATGCCAACGACGACGGCAACGACGGCAACGACGATGCAGGAACCGTTCCTGACCCTGGATTACCCGTGTTCGACGCAAGACAACCAGCAATCATGGTTAACGACCCCGCATCCAACACAGTCGGTAGAAGAAGAAAACTCAGTGTCCACATCGTCACCTTCATCGATCACACAACTTTCAGGACCTTACTCCTATGAAAGTAGTCCAAATGAATGTCTCTACGATTCACTGTACATGGGTTACAAGCAAGCGGAAGCCATGGTAACACCACCAGGCCCGATTCCAGTCACTCTGTTCTCACCCTACAAACCCGAAATATATCAAGAAACACCACAACTTGCTTGTACTCAGACCCAGTCTGCTCTACTTAACAACGCCATACACGACATGACGACATTCAACATGTTCAACTTACCACAGCATAACAACTCCTGCCATCAATCCGAAATGTACAACCCTTATTGCTTTGACAGCACTGCTCCCTTCACTTCATACATCGCTCCAACCGACGTGTCATCTTCGCTCTTCTAACACAAAATAACACCAACAAAAAAAAAATCACAAAAAACGACCACGAAAAAGAAGACAGCAAAAAAAAAACAAAAAACAAAAAACAAAAAAAAACAAAACAAAATGCAAAATCACTGTCATATCTCTCATACACCCTTTTTCATGCGCGTCTTTTTCATTATTTGAATGTATTATTGGCTTTTTCTTTTTTTTCGTTTTTTCTCTTTATTTATATGCATCATTTTCCTTTTTCATGTATATGTTTTGGAGCGCCTCCATTTTTAAGCTTCTCTTTCTTTTTCTTTTACACTTTGCAAATACTCTTTTTATATGCCTTTTTCTTTTTTCTCTTTCTTTTTTTTTCATGTACTTATTTTTCAATGCATCGAACTGTGAACCACAGCATTTTTTTTTGTTTTCTCTTTTATTGGCAGTACCGAATTTCTTTTATTTTCTTTTCTTGTTTAATTTATGATTTCTTTCTCTTCTTTTCTTTTATACGCAGAAAAAGGCAAAAGCAAAAACCAAAATGTACTTTTTTTCTTCCTTTTACAATATAACCAGATCGGGAAATAAAATAAATAAAAAAGTCCTGTTCTCCTTGACAGCCTGTAGAATGAATAGAAGTGTAATGAAGCCACATGAGACAGAAAAGGCGGGAACATGTCTTCTGACCAACGCATCACAATTTATGGGGTTTACCCCTTAGTTCATGTCTGTCTTCTTCTTTCTTTCTTTCTTTTCAGTTCTTTCTTCTCTATTAATGACACGGCCAATAAACCCTCTCCTTGGATTGTTCTTACTAACACTAGCAACACCTGCAATCTCAAAGATCTATCATACCAAAGTAGTCATCATGGGAGCTGGTGCTGCTGGTATTTCTGCCGCAAGCACCTTTACCAAGATGAACATGACCGATTTTATCGTCCTGGATGCCCAACCTTTTATTGGAGGCGAGTAAAACCCTCCTCAATATCTTGCTTAACCTCAATCCAACATAGGTAGAGTCCAACATGTAAAATTTGGCAATTCTTATGTTGAGCTGGGAGCCAATTGGGTAAATGAAACTCAAATTTATATGTGGATTCAAATCATGCGCACTGTCATGTGTCCACTGTCACTGAAACCTAGTTTTTAGATCTACGGAAAAGGGGAGAACCCCGTTTACCGACTAGCAACACAATACGGCCTGAAAACAGCACCGAGTGATAAAAGCAATCTTACATTTTATGATACGCATGGAACAATACCGATAGGTGTTGGACAGACGGTTTATACGGATTTCATCAATAAGATGGAGGAGTTAGTTAGTTATGCAGGTACAGATCACTGCCTCAAAGCAAACGCGAATTATCTATCGTAAACTTAGGTCGGCGGATAAAGCAGAATTTAGTGGATTTGTCTGGCAGAGCAGCTCTCAGTATTATAGGTTGGCAACCTGACACGCCCTTAAAAGCTGCGGTCGAATATTTTGCGGTGGATTGGGAACTAGCTGAACCGGCTGAAGTGGCCTCCTTAGACTACGCCACAGGCACGATTGACATGGTGGCTGGAAGTTACCCGGCAGGCAACGAATTTGTGATCGATGACAGGTACATGCCGTCAGTACCTTTTTGTTATAAGCTGATGGTTATCAGAGGATTTAACTTTATTTTGAACCAAGAAGCGACACAGTTCTTTACCGAAGACGACCCTCGCTTAATGCTAAATACCCTTGTTTCCAATGTTTTCTATGGTGACAAAAACGTCACTGTCGTCACCGTCAATGGCCACACGATTATTGCAGACTATGCCATCTGTACCTTCTCGTAAGGCATAGGTAGCATTCTTTGCCGCAAATTTACATGTCTTTAGTTTAGGAGTTCTGCAGAGCAACGATGTAAAGTTCCACCCACCATTTCCTGAATGGAAAAGGGAAGCTTTATTAAGTTTCCACATGACAACCTATACCAAGATCTTTCTGAGATTCCACAGAAAGTTCTGGGGAGATTGGCAGGTAACCTCATTGCAAATTACAGAAATACGTTCGATTAATTCCGCCCGTCCTTCCTAGTTTGCCATGTACGCAAGCCATGTGAGTGAGGATGGTGCACAGTACACTATCTGGCAAAACCTAAATGCACCTGGTTATCTGGGTGGACGCGACAATATCCTCATGGTAACGACAACCTACAAAGATTCGGAACGGATAGAACGTATGGACGAGAAGCACGTTCAACGGGAAATTATGCAAGTACTACGACGCATGTTCGGTAGACATATTCCGGAGCCGTCTGCTATTTTAATTCCTCGTTGGCATAGTAACCCTCTTTTCCGTGGTTCCTATTCAAACTGGCCGATTGGAGCTTTCAGCAAGCACCATGAAAACATGAAGGCCCCGCTAGGAAACTCGTCGCGACTATGGTTTTCCGGAGAAGCCATGTCGGACGAACAGTACGGGTTTCTGCATGGCGCTCTGTTAGACGGCGAGTCGGTTGCAAACAAAGTTCTTGACTGTATGCATAGAACGTGTCCAAGCTATCCCTTCGATAAATATGTTAGGGTTTGCGAAGAAAAGCGCTTTTTTGGGCGCCGGAAATCTCCACGGTTTTACAACCAAGCGGAACAACAATTCTATAAAGTTCAGCATTTTTCCCTGTAAGCGTTACACGTAATATCAATAAACGAAGACTCTGCTACAACTTAAAGATTGTGACAGTCTCGCTAAAAAAAAACACACACACACATAACAGTGATGCAGAAGAAACAAGAAAAAAAAAGGGTCTTGTCTGCAAAGCATACAACTCGGCTCGGTAAGAGAAAAAGGAACGATCCACAGATCACACAAAAAAAAAAAATAGAAGATTTTTGTGTGGTGCAAATACTAACAATAAAGGATGGCGAGTCATGGAGGGCCGGCTAAAACGATCGGCGAAATAAATGCAGGGACGAACACAGAACATTTGAAGCCCATAAAAATGAGTTGGGGGTTAAACTCAAAAGACTCCAGTAACTGGTCAATGCGCAGGAGTGCAGAGATAAAACGCTTCGGTTTGTCCAGCAGAAGAAGGGATGATAAGCATTCTCGGACCAAGGACTAAAGCTTTTTAGACTATGCATGCAAAAGGGACGGATGGAGCCTGGGGCAATGGAGCGCGGACGTGCTCCTCGGTAGGAGAACAGACCAGTTGTTTCAGCTTACAAAATAGCACGCCAGATGGCATACCCGTGTGTTACTCGGGGTTGTAGTGCATGTGTTTCATATTCACACTGCACAACAAACAAAGCCAGGGCTCTAAAGGGTTTTGTTGTTGGGACTGATGGTTGTACCGGTCCGAGAACCACACTTCGAAACAAACAATCGCTTGCAGGGAAAATGAAAGGCGACGCCCAAGTCTATTCCGTGCATGCTGAATCCCGAATTGCGCGGGACATGCATTCCACCTACTGGATTTGTCATACAAACACATCCTCCCGCAGCTTTTTTACTAGAAGGGGTTAAGAGACTGTCAACATATGTATGTCAATAGCTGCATTTAACTAACACGTTGTTTGTGACAAGTAAAGAAATCAGGATATTGCTGTACCGCAGATGCACAGAACGTTGAACCGATGGAACCCTGCAGGCTCCCACGTTCCGGTGCAAATAGCATGGAAGAAATAAACAGGTAACCAATTCCTCCTCCTAAACTAACATCCATCCTCATTTTCCATGTGTAGTTAGAATACAAATATTATTAATCCGAACAGGTTCTGTGCTTTGTAGACGCGCAAAGTAACCTTTTTTTTCTGGAAATAGCTTTAGTATTTATGCACCGGTTCACCGCATCTGCATTTGATGTGGGGTGAAAACACAATCATGTACGTTTTCCTCTCCTTTTTTCTTTCCTGCGCTATCCGGTAAAGCTCACGTAGAATGCATTGGTCTAACACGTCATGCCATGTAGAAGTCTTGAATGATGCAATATTAACTAAGCGACTCAGATAAAGCTGTCCGTTTTCCGTATTCCGTAAGAAACCTGAAAATAAAATCAGTTAACCTGCCGGAATCAGTTCGTCTACTTATGACCGTTTATGGTTACGATAACAATGTCTTTCCATAATATATCACTTATCAAGATACCCTTTTTTTTGGTGAAAGTTTTGGGTTCGCCAGAGTCTAGCCTCTCATCTATCAAGATCTAGTCAGCTATCAATCCATTAAGAAAAGAATTACTCGGCGGTTCAATCAGGGCAGAGTCCCCTGGACAAATTTAGCTTAGCATAGCGAGAAACTCAACGCTAGTACAGCCAACAAGAGCACTAATTACACCAAACTGTGCGATAGCGGTCCTATTCGTCGGCAAATCTTCGGTCTACCTTTGATATAGTGGGTGCACAAGGCCTTAATATGAAGAGTCACCGACACATCGTACGCGAGTATGACTCCCTCAGCACGACTAGCGTGTTATGCACTTTTTTATTAAATGACGGGTTGGTGTATCGTAGTCCCCCCTTCAACAAAGTAGCCTGTCCTTAGTTATGGTTGACAGAACCGATGTTGCCAGATTTATCCCAACGGTTCTATATAGTCACTCCCAATCTGCGCTGCCTTCTGTATAGTCTTCATCGATATAATAACATAATGAATTTTCTTCTGGTGGTACGTAACAGTTACACTATTGGTTTACCGTTTATCGAACAGATTTTTACGCTACCTCACCCGAATAGATCCTTCTGCCCTTCCTCTCCCCACCCTCCATCTATAGATCTTTCTCCTTTGCTACAAAGGTTTTTTTTATTCATCTTCTTTCAGACCGGGCTAGAGCGGAAATGCTTAACTAGCGACGCGCTCACAGTCATTTAAAAATTCAATAAAAGTTTTGATCAAATTTTTACGCTAATCTATGTAAATTTTGCGTCCATGAGGAGCCAATTTTACGTTAAAAAAGGACCAAGTATGCGTTCGTTGAACATAAGTTGGCAACAAATTCATACACTACTCGCATCAGCGCGGTCCCTCGATGGATGCGAAATTTATGTAGACAGCATAACAATTTGTTCGTGGTTAGTACATGGAACAATATTTGGATGTCATTTTACTTATCCCCGAAGGTTATTTCCACCATTCGATGGAGGCCGCACCCCGAACCGTGATGGGTGGGAGTGGGGGAAGAGGAAGAGATCGGCACTGAAAGTGACAGATTAAAACACACTGCAGAGGACTTGAAGCGATACGACGTCCAGCGATCTATTGTACAAGATGAGTGATGCTGAGTGCGGCAACAGTTATTTTACTTAAGTGATGGGTAAAGACGCCACCACAGCCGAGACGGTTTGGGAAAGAGGTCATACAGGCTAAACAATACATCAAAAGATATTAGTGGTCCTAGATATGTATATAAATTGATATCCTTACCGGGGGTGTAAGATGAACAGAGCCAAAGGAAAAAAAAAAGGAATTCATGCGTCCCTATAAATATGCATTACTTTCCGTTATCTGAGACACGCTTTTTGTGTAAGATAAAAGGAGCCTATCTTTACCCACTTTTGCATGAGACAATGAATCCTACCTTTAACACGTTCTTTGACGCAGACGTAACATGGAAGAGTATGACACGCAAATCATGGCATCCGATGAACCCAAAGATACGTACTTCAAAACGCAGAGTTTATCCCGCAGTAACGCCAAATATCTTCAAATAAACGCGAAGTCATGGGGAAAATCCAGTAATTAATAACGCGTTAAAAGCCCGCGATTGGAGTACACCTTCTGTACGAAAGCTGGTTCTTATTGGCTAATCAATCGTGATAACTTACAAAAGGTCCTTCCACAGCAAGTGCATAGGCTGATAAAAGATTAGCTGTATACTGTACGAAAGTGTCTCCCGATCCAAAAGATGAGGAATATGTTATGCAATGTCCCATAAATTCCCAGCGTTCTAAGATTAAAATTTATTACACTCGCTTTATTTAGAAAAATTCTTTTGAAAGAGATGGTGCGTGATGCGCGAATACACGGCATTCACTCAAACTTTGGACGTTTTGGAAAACACGGCCATCCTCCGTCCAAATGATCGGTTGGACATGCCGCAGCTCTGCCGACAGTGTTGTCCAGCGCTGTGGTTGAGACGGTCCACGCGAGACTTCATGTGTGTGGCATCGGCTGCTTCCCTTTTAGTCGCGGTTCGCTCGATATCAACGTTGTAGTGGTGTTTCCAGAGCAGCGAATCGTTGGCGGCATTTTTTTAGGGAGTCCAGTTCTTTCAGGCGATGTAGGCGTTGTATGGGTAGGTTAATTTAGACAGTAGACGGATAAATCCTTTGAGACTGTTAGATATCTTTATTTCAATTAGCTTGTCTGCCTATTTATATGATTCAGTCTTTTAGCGGAAATAAGCATTAGTGAACGTTCTTCTCGGTATTAGGTGTGGATTATGGAATGGATCAATTACTGTGATGACACAATGCTACCTTGTTGTACTGAACTCGGTGATAAGTCTAAGTTATAGATGATAAGGTTCAGTTGGTGTTCCAGTGGAGAAGTTCACTGTATATGAAAACACGATTAATCCCCGATCTTTCCTGTTATGGAACACAATTCTATAGGATGGGCATTACGACGGTCACCATATACCACAGTGGGCGCCATTGTTTACGGGGATGCGTGATAGTTGGTTGTAGGGAAAGGTTTTGATTGAGCAAGAAGGAAAAGACGCACAAATAATGATCAGGCTGTAGGAGGTCGATATCATTGCGGATGGTAAGCTCTGGGGCTACGAACTGTTGTGGAGGCGAGATAAAATAGTCGATGATACTGGTACCGCGAGTTCCATCAGACGTTGCTATTCCATGTGCTAGTTCGGCGTTCCAGACTGTGAGACCATTGTCATCTAGCCGTTGCTCGACGTGTTGTCTATGTTCAGAAGTCCACCGCGTACCACCCGTACGAGGTCCTAGTCGAATGTTGTAATCACCCATTATCATGGTGTAATCGTCTAGCGAGAGCTGATTGAGTCGTTCCTGAACCAGCGGCATGGGAAGGAAAGGAGCTAGGTATACACCATCAAAGGATATTTTATTGTTCTGAAAGATTGAGAACAGTTCAGTCTTATCGTCTATAACTTAGACTTATCACCGAGTTCAGTACAATAAGGTAGCACTGTGTCATCACAGTAATTGATCCATTCCATAATCCACACCTAATACCGAGAAGAACGTTCACTAATGCTTATTTCCGCTAAAAGACTGAATCATATAAATAGGCAGACAAGCTAATTGAAATAAAGATATCTAACAGTCTCAAAGGATTTATCCGTCTACTGTCTAAATTAACCTACCCATACAACACCCACTAATATACTCTTCCTTTAGAATGTACAGGAACCGGAAAGACATCACTGAATTGTTGAGGTTGCGTTTTCTTTAGGGCTTGCACATCAAAAAATCAACCTTCCTCGATGAGCAGCAATTTCAGAACGATGTGACACACTCCTGTCGTTGAATATTTCTGTGTGATCCCATGATGCCGAGAATACGTCGCCATTGGTAATAAGTTTTCGTTCATAGACCTGATCATCTCTCGGATCGTAAGATAGAAAAACCATATTCAAGAATTGCACAACTTGTTGATTATTCGCTATAAAAGAATCACCAACTATGTGAGCGCTGACGTATCAGGAATCCTTGCTTTTTGGTGGGTGCACTCTACCGAGGAGAATCTTGTTTTCTTTCACCATCTCATTCTCTGCGGGAAGAGCGGAAATCATGTCTTCGCTGACATGCGTTTTGAATTTGAATGGATTTTGATTTATTCGTGTTAGGCAAAATAGCATAGGTTCTGTCGGATCGTCTGAGTAACATATTTCGATATTGTTTATGTATCGATCAACTTCGATAACCTAAGGACATTCGATTCGTTATACGGCTCGCAGCAAAACATGCATATACAGTTCGCCCTCTCTAATTTCTAGTCCTCCGTTCCTTGCAAAATGCTTGAAAATTCCGGGTTTTGATATGATAGAGGATGTGTCCCAAAGTATGAATTGAGCTATGTGATGGATAAAACTCCCGTTTGACACACTAAAACGCAATCCTAATACCTTCCAAAATCGCTGGCGCAAGGCAGGTCTCATGGATAAAGCTGTTCATGAAGATGAAGCAACCTCAGTGCTGCATGAACTTGTGACAAGCATGAATTGTCACCTTCAGGCTATCAAGTGGACTACAATGACAATGTCCGATTTCAAGAATGGCTACCAAGAAGAGGATACTGTTGCTCCAAGAACTGAATAAAACGTATTCACTAATGCAAAGACGAGGAGATTGTGAATGATTACTCTAAAACCTGCGAAAGAGGAATGTTGCGTTCCACTTAAAGATCAAGTTTCTCATTGACGCAATAATAGATTTTCTTGACGAAGAGGTATTACATCATATTTTACAAGGGATCAATGCGATTAGTAAACCTTTGAGCATGAAAACTCCCCCGATAAGAGATTCAACCTCCTTCTCATGCTTGAACTTGATATTAGAGAAGGATTCGAAATTAGAGAGGTTGCATTATAGCCTATCTTCTGGTGATAGTAACCGTGGTGATAAAAAGGCAGGATGGAGAAAAACGAGGGGAGAAAGAAAAAAAAGGAATATACGCGCAGCGACAATAATTGTATGTATTTTCGTGGAGACGGACGTGAAGCACATGATAGAGATCTTTTGGATTTTATCCATGGAGATGAGGTATGCTATGTATTGTTCTGTCTCATGGCTAACTAGTATCTCAGAGCTTTGGATTAAGCAGGGACATCTTTTGCCCAATTGCTATCGTTCTATAGAGCCTCTTCTTTAGTTCAGATGAAATGTAACTCATAGAGCATGGCGCTAGCCGTCAAATTTGGAAGACGAATCTGGCGCCTACGGCACAGAATCAGTGTTTTACCTAAAAGAATAATATCCTCAAGCGATTGCTAGGGCAGTGGTAAATGCCACAACGACGATTCCAACAACGGTTGAAGGCTATTTGATGCCATCTTCAAGATCTACAAGCTGGTCGTGTTCGAGCCATCGACTGGATAGTACTTTTACTATACATCGTTCCAACCTACGTTATAGAACAATCGGATTTGCAGCATAGTGAGATCGATTCAACAAGTCGGGCAAGTAATGCCGTGTTTCAGGAGGCGAAAAAAACGTTATTATCTTTGGTTAAGGCGTGCTCACTGGCCTTGCAGCTAGAAATCGATGTTGTTGAGGTATCAGAAATTGAGAACTATGTGTGTTGTAGTTTTTATTTATCTCACCAATACCTTCAGATGTGTCTTATGCTGCCATGATTTCATGCGAAAGTTCTTGCCACTGAATGCGTTTACGATCAGTCAGTACTACTTGACGCATTTTGCAGAAGCCCTCCGACAGCTTGGGCTACTTTGAATGTACAGCGCCAGACCGATGGAACATGTTATTGGCATGGTGAAGAAGCGGATAAATTCTCATAGATCACCACCTGCTAATGCCATTAACGAGCTACTGTATGATGCAGCGGTTACGCACCATGGGAGAAACGTCTTCGACGACTCCATAGATGATGGCGTTGACAGTATGACCATCGGTGAAGGCAGTGATGAAGCAGTGTTACGGGTTCACTTGAGCGACACTGATCTGGATGATTACAGTGGATACAACCTGCGACAACACTTTGTAGAATATTTGAAACAGCACGGTAAGGCCAATGCCGCTACATCTGTCAGCAGTAGGATCCATACTGCAGATCAAGTAGTCTTCCGTGGCATGATATTCTACAGTGAGAAGTTGAGCAACCGCAGAAGCACACGAAAGTCCAATGTTGTCAAATTAAGCCTACCAGTGGATAAAAATGCAAGACGAGGAGTCCATAGCGGAGCAAATTTGGAGTGGCAGACATTTTTTGCGGGGACCGTACTGTTTTTCCACCATAAGCATTGCGACGACGAGAAAATTCTATGCCTCTTGCAAGCACACGGACCATTACGAAGCACGTCACAGCAAACGAGGCACAGACTCCAAACGAGAGCGGCTCGACTCAGAAAGGATGCCAAGCTAAACAACCAAGATGCGTTGTGTGGTTATATGCCGTCAATGGGCAATGGACGGTTGCACGTGACAGATGCCAGCCATCTTGATTGTCTCGCAGGTATCTTACCTAAAATCAATGGCAATAACCAGTGCTATTTTATCTGGCCTGGTATGACTAGACATAACTGCATATCGGCCAGTAATAATGACGTCTGATATGTATGATATTATTAAGAAAAAAAATAAAAACATCCGATTTGACGTTGTCCAAAAGATACAAGTACCTGCCCAAATGAGAAGCCCCGATTATCACCGACTTTTCGGTGGATTCGATTAGATTCACCTATACTTGAAGATTAGTCCTCTGTACTAACCAAGTCTGAACCCATTGTGTGCTGTGATCTCACATTTACATCTGAGCGATCATATTACGTCCTCCCTCGGATCATTATATACCATCGTCACTTCATCAATAGATCGATACCTGAATTTACTCAGTCATCTAAACTAGATATATTAAGGATCTAAGATAACTGGATACACTGACATGATCTTTAGGTATCCCTAGGCATATCCTATCTTATGATTGATGCGACAAGACAATTACGATGACAACGATCACCTTTTTATTCAGATCCACATAGCATCAGGATCGTCATACATCCTGATGTATGCATGCATGCATAAAGTTGAAAACATTCGTGCATAACAGTCATTCAGGACATTAATCTATACTCTTTCTTTACGATTATTGTTCTGCAAAATTGACTAATCTTTACAATCGATATGATTTACTAAGAGACATATAAATAGTTAGACTAATACATCTTTAATAAGCGATCTAACAGTCTCAAAATAGTTTACTTTTATTAACAATCTCAATTTTCTACCCGCAAACACGATAAATCCGCGTACACTGAGTAATCCAATTGTGATACTGCTCATTGTTGCTTCGTCGCTTCGGGAAGAAGACTATCCATCATTTCAGTATCTTCATTCATTGCGGTATCAGTGGTTGTGTGTGCTTGCGAGGGTGTGGAGGGTGCAGATGGGGTTGTCAGAGGTGGTGATGCACTGATGCGAAGAGCAGCGAGTGTTTCCTCAGGTGAGGTACTACGTTGCTGGTTTCTTGGATTGTCAGCTTTCCGAGAATTCCAGTATTTAGTGGCAGTAGTTTGTGAGATTTTAAGGCAACTAGTATTATTGCTGAAGCAGCGCATAATACTGTTGCCCAGATGGGCGGATAGTCGTAAGCATGTACGCAACATACGATCTTCATAAATTGTAGTTGCAAGTTGTTGGCGTTCTGCGGTAGTTTTTTGTGCATGCTGAGGGTCACCAATTACAGCAGCTGCACAAGGATTAAACTCGGCCTTTGTATTGATCTTGTGTTTTTTGAAAATATCAATCAGTTCTGCTTTAAAAGCACTATGCACGAGAAGTGCAATTGTACCCTTTGCAGGAAACTGAATATCAATGACGCGTGACTGAGGGATCTGAATTACCTCTAACATTCGGCGAACGTTAGAGTATCTGAGGTGGTGGCGGCAAGGAAGATATACAAAGTCATATTGCGATGGCCCTGTATTCTCTTGCAAGGTACGAGAAATGATCTCCGTAGTCGGCATTTCACCCTTTTTTTTGGGAAGGTTTTTCGCTACTTTCTGAGCATAGTTTTCTACTTTGGGTGCGTGTGTAGAGTCCATAGTAGTAGTTTTTTTGGGAGCAGCAGTTGAAATTGGTGTCTTTGTTGTTGCTGTTTTTTGTAAATTGTTTTTGGCAACAGGTGTAGAGTGGTCGGTTTTGTCCAGTTTTACTTGAAGCTTTAGAAAAAGCGTCATTAGCTGAATCTGTTGAGTCTGCCATTGTTCTTTTTCCTTGGGATGATTCTTAATTATTGCTTCTAAAGAAGCAATGCGGTCTGTTAATTGCTGAATGACGCGGCAGGCCTCAGCATCCATGTTATTTCCTTCAGGCAGTTGTACTGGTCCAAATTCTGGTATTATTATGGTTTCTATACTCAGGTTTTTGTCGAATGTGGTTGCTGATTTGAAATTAGTGAATCTTGTTTTTTTGAGATTAAGATTTCGAGATGTGCAATTCAACCTGTCGTCGTCTGCGTTTCTTTTAGTTGTAGGAGTAGATCCAACGGTGGATTCACGTGTACTAGATGTAGGAGCACTAGTTGCTTGGGTAGTTACGTTGTTGAGTTGGTGATGTATAAGTGAAGAATCGGTGTCTGAAAATATAAATCGTCTGCAAAAAGATATGTCTGAAATAAGTCAGTTGATAAGTCGGTTGAATAGTGAGCACCAGACACAAGTGTTTTAAGTCGTGTGTCAAAGACTGAGAGCAAGCGGGAGACAAAAAGAAGATGGGTTACGTAGATATCTTTTGTCAAGAACAAGATTGTTGTGCTTAAGTCTCTGGTGTTTATTCGATTCATTCAGTGTATTTATATGTTTCCTATCTATTCTAGCTAAGTCGGAGATTGAGGAGCAGTCAAAAAGCGTCGGGTTATAAAGATCAGGACAAGAGTGTCGCAATGTTGAGTGTAAAAGCGTTGGTGTTGTATCCAAATTCAAGTATAGGGACGCGAAAGTAAGCGAGACTCAAAAAAGGATTGTTTTATTAAAATGATTGTTCTATTGTTTAAATAATTCACGGTGCTTGCGGGTAATGGCGGGATAGAGGAGTTTAGAGATATCTTTAGATGATCCTTTACTAGAGTGGGACCATTATGTTTATCCTGATATATTCTGTGTCCGCTGGTATCTCAGCAATAGATAGATGGGATAAGACATGTCTAGAACCGTGTTCTAATAAAGTAACCACCCCCAGTACCTTTTGTCATGTTCTGACATGTTGTTCTAATCACTGTGTAGTAATGTAACTATGTCGGATACGACTGTTGGGTTGTAAAGATCAGGACAAGAATGTCGCAATGTTGAGAGATGAGGACAAAAGCGGTGGAAAGACGAGAGAACAGAACAGAGTTGTCATCTTCACTCTTTTTGATATTCGGTTCTTGAATTATTGGAGTCACCTGATGGCCTGCTGCCTTTGACAAACTGAGGGCAACAACGTCCGTTTGAGATACTTGTTGTTGTTGTTGTTGTATATTGTTTGACATGGTGAAAATTTTTCTTGTGTAACGATATGTAACGGGGAAGAGCCATGGGTTGTGTAGTGTAGTTCAAAGTGTTTATTTTGTGGGTATAGTCGGCAGTCGCTGTATATATGAAAAAATAAAAAAAAAAACCTCAACACTAGGTTAAAAAAGAAAGGATTGGAAGGGGGAAGAGAGGAGGGGTGCACGAACCAGGTGACACAGAGATCGGCATGATACTCTGGTCAGTGGCGGCAGGGAAGAGAGAGGGTAGAGAGATAGATGTGTGTGATACAAAAAACAAATAAACAAAACCCAAACGGGGAAAATAAAAATGAAAATAGTGCAGGAGAGGATTGTCAAGCCTTTGGATATAGAGCCAGTCGTACCAGTGAGCGTCCTCAGTGGCCCAGGGAGGAAGTATAGACATCAGCAGGTTCCTACGCATAACACGGCAGTTGCATAACTATACACAAGGTTAATAGAGATAAGTAGCTGAGGTGGAGTGAGAGAAGGAATGGAAGGAGGAGGATACAGTAAGGGGATCAAGAGGTGGGGCGGCGTTGATGGGCAAACTCATCTGCAAGGATGGATCCAGGCTCATCTTCAGGGTCAAAAGCCGACGTGGACGTGCAACGATCAATTTCACGAAGAATAAACAATAGCTGACGCCATACGTTTATCCACGATCGATTGAACTTGCTAACAGACGGTGGAATTTCGTTCAGCACATGGTCAATGAGATACACACCATCTGGAACAGATGATGGTAGAAGCAAGGCCAAGGTACGCATGTGAGAAGAGACCGTGGGACAGTCATCCACAAAATGCTCGCGGTTGGCCCGAATATAGCCACATAGACAAACAACTGAAGGAGTTGGCGGGAGCCAGGCAATACACCACTTGATCAGACAGAGACGTTCCTTAGTAGTGCAAGGAAGAAGCAAGGTGGGATCTCACCCAGGTTTCGGTAAGGCCCGTCGCACCGTAATATGCTTATCACGTTGGCGACTATGAACCACCTGAAGGTGATCCATAATTGCGCGTGCTAAACAGTCCTTGGGTGGATTGGGGCTACGCTGTAGACGCAGGGTTGCGCGCCAAATGGCATTGGCACGTATCTTTGCCCAAGCATAGGGGTGGTGGAAATTCTCCGTCTGTGGCATCATGACTTTCAGTAGGGTGTTGCTAGGGAGGGAATAAGCGCGTCTAACAAATTTTGCTTGCAAAATTTGATAGCGCGAGTACATTGTGGGTAGGCCAGCAAGTGAAGCAACCTGGACCGTACCAACCGGGGAAGCTGGGTTACGCCGAAGACACATCCGCAGACAACGTCGTTGGGTATCGTCTAGTCGTTTTGCTATATCCGCGGTCAAGTGGCAAATCGCCACGCCATACTCAATAATTGGTCTGACAAAAATCTTGTAGGCTCGGAGGGATGCAGGAAGGCCGAGTCCATACATGTGAACACCCGAATCCCTCAGCGCTCGCATCACTGCGAGTGCTTTGGTATTGGAATGTTGCAGTAATAGATCACGATCCATCCCGCCAGAAGAAAAGGGGATACCAAGGTATTTGAAATGGGTACACGTAGGAAGGACGTTACCATAAAGGTAAAACTGCGAATCTGCAGGGGCATTGAGGACCTCGCATTTGCTCGGATTCCATCGATACCCAAGAACATGGGAG